>JANHZU010008214.1:4693-18352 GCA_032468055.1 Acrochordus granulatus
AGTCTATTGTTTTCCTCTATTTCTTTGCACTGTTCATTTAAGAAGGCCTTCTTATCTCTCCTTGCTATTCTCTGGAACTCTGTATTCAGTTGGCTATATCTTTCCCTTTCACTCTTTCCTTCACTTTCCTTCTTTCTTCAGCTATTTCTAAAGCCTCATCAGACAGCCACTTTGCTTTCTTGCCTTTCTGGGATGGCTTTAGTAGCTATCTCTTGTACAATGTTACGCACCTCTGTCCATAGTTCTTCAGTTACTCTGTCTGCCAGATCTAATCCCTTAAATCTATTCCTTTTTAAGGAATTAAATACTATATTGTATAATATATAATATATATTATTTCATAAGGGATATCACTGAGGTCATACCTGAATCACATAGTGGTTTTCCCTACTTTCTTTAATTTCAGCCTACATTTTGCAATAAGAAGCTCATGATCTGAGCCATGATCAGCTCCAGGTCTTGTTTTGATTGACTGTATAAAGCATCTCCATCTTTGGCTGCAAAGAATATAATCAGATTTTGGTATTAACCATCTGGTGATGTCCATGTGTAGAGTCGCCTCTTGGGTTGTTATGATCAGCATGTTATGATGTTGTTATGATCAGCTTGTTCTCTTGACAACATTCCATTAATCTCTGCTCTGCTTCATTTTATATTCCAAGGCCAAATTTGCCTGTAATTCCTGTTAACTTTTTATTTCCTACTTTAACATTCCAGTCCCCTATGATGCTAAGGACATCTTTTTTTGGTATGAGCCCTTTAGGATGTTGCAGGCCTTCATAGAAATTTTTACTTTATTTTGTGTATTAATCATTGTTATTTTTTTCAGATATTAGGGACAATAATTTATACATAAAATACCACTGAAAATTATTTTTATATTAATATTTTTGTGTGTGTGGAATCATCCAACTTTCCATTATTTCCTATGGGAAAATTTGCTTTGCTGTATTTTTGGATTAAGATCACTTTTCCAGAACGAATTATGCTCACAATCCAAGGTTCCATTGTATATCCAACAATCAGATATGGCTGATAAGAGCTTTCTTAGTCCCCAAAGCTTCTTAAAGGGACAAAATGTTTTTATTGTTATATACAGCATAAAATAGTCATGGAAAGGAAAGAGAAAATGCATGCATGGATACACACAGTTTCTTGTCAAAGTCATGCCCTGTACTTGCATGTAATCCCCTGGAAGATTAGCCACATAAGGATGTAGCTGAAAATAGTTATACTGTCATAGCTCATTGCCCCAAAGATCACGGATCGAATCCTTAACCAGCACAGGGATTAGTAATATTTCTGAGTTCCTCTTGAAACCAATCAGTGTTTAAAAAAGACTGGAAAAAAGAATTATGATAGTCACATGAGCCTAGATCTTGTTTTCTTCTTTGCATTTTCTAAATGAATAAAACAATTTTTGTGGCTGTACTATAAAAAAACAACAACTTTATTTCGGGATTGTGCTTCAGGACTGTTGTAGAGTCTTTTCTCTCCTTCAACCACTTGGCCTCCTTATGCCTAGGCACCTTGCTTCCCTCCAATTTGCCCCACATGATTTAAAAATCATTTTTCTGCTCAACCTTGTTCTAGAGGTATTTCACATTAAGCAGATGAACTACTCTAAGCATTGTTTTCTTGAATAATAAATTTCTTGACCTTCACTGCCATTGTTATAAAATGAAGCAAATTTAAACCAAAACCATCTCCTTACTTCTGTCTTTCCATCTTCTCTACTACCAGATGAATTTGGTTACATTCATTTGTGTTATTGAGCATTATTTTGGTGCATTCCTCTTCAAAGTGTCCTTGTCTCTCCATTGCATATTACTGATGAAAGGATTTTCAAGTTCCAGCCAGCAAAATTAAGAAATTACATACATCTTTGTATTTGAGACTATTCAATGTTATGACAGTCAGAGATGGAATCAGCATGAGTTTGATATCAGCATTCAAACTAAGAATGTTTTTATTTGAATAAGTATGTGAGAGACAAAGATACAAAGAGAGTTTCTTCTATAAATATCAAGGACCGTGACTGCCAAAGTTAGATCCAGACTATGCCTAAGCATTTATTCATTGAAAACAGAGTATGTTACAATTTAATGCTTATTATAAAGAAAAGTAGGCATATATTTGTTTTGAAGTTCCTTTGGAAAAATGGTACTTTTAAAAATTATTCCATAATATTATGGTCATATTTTTGTATATACCCCATCCTTAAGTTACAGCAGTTTTTATTAAAACTTGAGAAGAAATTTGCTATAATTTGTAGATGTTTCTCATATTGATAAATTGCCAGTTATTTTCTATTTCATATTCTATGTGTATTGGATATCTAGATGACAATGGCCATGAAACTACAGAAAAAAAATTAACATCAGATCAGGCTATGTGATTGAATGTCTGGAAAAGTGATTTAATAGCTATGAAAGTGACATTGGTCAGGCAGGAAGATGATTTGCTGAAGAGAACTATTGTGCCTTATCTGTTGTAGTTACAAAGCATTTATTATTTTGAAGAAGACAATCAATAACTGCCTACTGAAAGTGTGACTTTGAAATAGTAAAGTGTTCAGGACAGGATTCCCACTAATATTCTTTTATTACTTAAACATTGAGATCAAATGCTACTTTTATTATTACAAGAAAGGGTTCTGGAATTACAGTATTTTTTTTTCATTAAGATTTTCTGTTGAAATTTTACTTATTTCACAGCTGAGGTTTTTCAATCTCTGTAATCCCTACTTAAGAAAACTGGGGAATAATATCCATTACTTTCCTAGACAAATGAGGAGGTTTTTGCAAAACAAAACTGTTAGGCAGGAGGTGTTGCTTGGATAACAAAACTGGCTATTACTTTTTGATATCCTGCTGTTGATAGATTATACATGGATTTTACAAAAAATGAAGACTGAAAATGATATTGATATGTTTACTTTTTGTCTGAAAACTTGCAATATCCAGCATATCCCATCAGATGAACATGATGGCATACCCTATTTCTGCTTCATTTCACTGGCCCCTACCATAGAGATAGGGAATGTAATGCAGTCTCACATTGTGGTAAGATATCAGATACTGAATTACTATAAATTCTATTAAAGAAGAAGGGAAAAGAAGATATATAATAATTTTCAGTGGCAATTCTAGTCCTAGATTTTAAAATAAAGCATCAAAACATATTAGGCTGTATTATATTATGCATTTTTATTATTCTTATTACAATTAATATTACATGGTTGTTTTTGGATAAATAATAAACTGTGTTCTAAATTCTTAATATTCTAATGGGTTGAGGGCTGAGGGTTTATTGTGTTTTTTATCTGAGATTTTATTTCTGTAAGCAACCCGAACTTACTGGGGGTGGGTTGGATGGCCATTTCAATTTCTTAATAAATAAACGTGGAAGAGAAAGAACAGCTGTTAAAGCTACTTTTAAAAGAAATTTGCTGGCTGTGTGATGTTTATACTCAACTACTGAGGGAAAAATTAGGATGGCTGCTTCTGCTTCTGCTATTCTCCACTTTGTAGTGCCTGGGCTTCATTAGCTGGAGCACACTTTGCAAGCAGCCCTGGGAAGTTTTGCAATTTGGCTCATTGTGTTTTATGGATTTTACAGTCTCACCTAATTAATCCAAAAGTGATCAAAGCCTCCCCTCTCTTAAATGGCACTGTGGTATAATTAGGCTTGCTAAAAGCTAAAAGGGATAAGTTGGACTGATAGGAGCATAATGACCTATTCTATACAGTGTTGAAATCCAGTACAGATGTTTGCATTTTCTGTTTTGAACAAATTGCTAGGTCTCCCTTTGCTCTGTAGCCTCAAATCTATTATTTGATGTTCATGAGATTATCACTGAGAGCATTACAAAGAAGCTAATAAAAAACAATGATTTCCCCATAAAAAACTCAATGTATGTGAATTATTAGTGCTAAAAAGCGTAAAGGTAGATATAAATGATAATCAGATCTGAAATAATGGAATGTATATGTTTATGTATGTTTCCTCTCCCTTTTGCTTAACCTTTTTGTTTTTGTGGTGATCAGAATTGTTTCTATGTCTAGACACGGTAATATTGGTGTGTGTTTCTCTGTATATTCAGACAGGTACAAATAAAAATATTGTCAAGAAATAATCTTGCCTCTGGAAATTATTTCAGCAGCTCTTGCTCCCACTGGGCTTGGAATCAATGAGCCTGCTTATTGCTCTGCTTTTTCACTGCATTCTGCTGAGGAATAAAAAATTCTGGATAAGAACTTGATGGAAATTCATGTTATATATGGAAGTATAAGTTTTTCTGGATGACAGTACACATTCTATTTTAACTAAAAAATATAAATAAGATATGGATTAGCAAATTATAGCTGAGAATATTGCTTCTAATTAAATCCAATCTATTTGCTAGTATAATACATTCATAGAAAAAAATATATTTTATCAAATATATAGTATATATATATAAGATTAGTCTTTCTCTTGGGGTAGTGGCTCTGCCATTTGAGACACTTGATAACTCATGGCCCCACTAAAATCTATTGTTTCCCATTCCTATGATTGGTTATGTTATATGATAAATGTCTTAATTTCAAAGCCCTGAAAAGACAAGAGACAGTTCATTTAAGATGGTTGGAAACTTCAATGCCCTCTTTCCTAGCAATCTCCTGGAGACGCAAAATCAGGTGAAAGAAAAAGCAATCATGAGAAGGAAGGAGATAAGAGGATGGCTGAAAGAAAAAGGGGACTATAATGGAAGAAATAATGGAAGAAAACCAGAAGTGAATGAGAAAAGGAAAGGAGAGAGTAAGTAAAAAATAAAGAAAAGTTATAGATTTATCTGTTCTTTATTTCTTTCCCCTCTGCCTATCAGATTTCATTTTTCAGGCAGTAATTGATATTAGATGGATAGACTGATAGGTTGACAGGCAAAACAAAAGGGTGGAAGGGACAGTCTTCTATTACTTTTAACCTTGGAGAATGAAATATCAAAAACTGCATAAACACTCCATGACCCGTTCCTATGAATGAGAATACAAATGTAATTTTTTAATCTATTACATATACACAAAGACAAACTGTCTACTGAGTATTCAAATAAAGAAGATACACAAACACAGAGAGAAGCATACAATCTGATTGTTCCAGCTTTGTTCATTTTTCCTTTTTGCTGACTCAAATAGCATTCAGAAGATTAAACTCATTGTTATTTGTCCCAAGGTTTTTATTATTTATCCTAGAAATTCCCATTGTAAAAAAGAACTAGTTGTTCACAGTTGTTAGTAACCTGGAATGTGGAAAATGTTATGAAAAATATTCAGGAAATGAATTTCCAATTGTCACATCAGATGAAGAATTTTGGAAATGTTAGAGAGCCCCTCCAAAAAATAATGTTCTATAGTCCCTCAAGACTGACTAAATTATCAAGCTTGGGGATCCTAAGGACTGAAAATATTTTGCAATAGCTCCCTTACTGTAGTTAATATCATCTTATCCTGTTTTGTGTGCCTTTTAATAGCTATTTTTTAACTGTGATTGTTTTAATATATATTTTTAAGTAAGTGCTGTGTGCTTCCCAGAATCATTTTCACGTGACATGGGTATCTATACAAATATGATAAATAAATGAAACAAACATGACCAGAATAATACATAATACAGAGACCTGTGTAGAAGACCTCTGAAATTACATCAGGTATATTTTTATCTTCATTTAAAAGCCACAATGAATTTCCAATCTGATCTAATCAGCAGACCTGAAGGAGATATTTAAGCTTTAAAAGGGGTATTATCAAATAGTGCCATAATCATGAATACTAGCTTTTCGGAGAATAAGTGGAAGAGGGGGGGAGTAGATGCGCGTATAGAATGAGATTTTTGCTATCTGAGTCAATGAAAACTGGAATCTAATAATCCCCATCCTTGTTTAGATATATAAGATGGCATCAGTGGCACATGACTAATGTATGAACAAGATAGAACTGTTTCTCCTCTTTCATAGGAAGAATTTTTTTGGAATACTTGTTACTTGTAAGGTAAAGTTAAAGATTTCCCCTTCAGTTGAGTTTGACTTGAGGCGGCAGTGCTCATCTCCAGTTCACAAAAGAAGAGCCAATGTTGTCTGAAGACTCTTCCCTGGTCATGGGGCCAGCATGACTATATGCAAAGCTGCATGGAACCCTGTTACCTTCCCACCAATTTAAATGGTACCTATTTATCTACTTGCATTTTTACATGCTCTTGGACTGCTAGGTTGTCAGAGGAGCTGGGATAAGTAATGGGAGTTCACCCAATTGTTTTAACAGGTGGATTTAAGAAAGAATTTAGTTGTAGCACAGATTAAGACATTGACATTTTAATTAAATCTTGGAAACGTACTGGAAATATTAGATAATGGTCTTTGACTGACAAATTGTAGGAATATGTATGGGTGTTTCAAAATGACTGATTTAGATTTTGATCTCAGAAGAACAGATTTGCTTACTGAAAATAAAGTATCAAGTCACATAAAAATATGCCATATAGCAAGAAATTGTACAAACACATATTTATGCATATTTATGTTGTGATGATCACCTGTCAATCCTCAAGACAAATTGTAGTCTTTGTCAATATGCTATACTATTTTCCAATACCACCTGAAGTAACTTAAAGGATTAGCAATGGAGCATAGTACTGTTACCCTGGTCATACTAGGCTCAATATATCAGGACTTTCTGAAAGCAAGAAAAGATTGTTTATCTATGTAACTTAGTTCAAACCAAGTTGCTAATATTTCTGAATTATATTTTATTTATATAAATTATAAAAATATAAATTATATTTTATTTATCCATCTTTCTTCAAATCTCATTCTAGTGTTGGTTTAAGTCTATCCCTATTATAATGAATGTCTCTATATAGATTTGCATGTTTATCAACTTTGCATCTCTTTTGGGGAATGTGGACACGTAGACATCTGCAAACAAGAGATAAATAACAAAGCATGCTACAAACTCTGACCCTTAGGTACTAGCATGCAAAGTTGTATGCAAATATGAAATCTTATATACATGATGTCATTATTCATATGCTTCATCATAGATATAAATGTGAGAACTGTTTCATGTACATAAAAAAAGATCTGAAATGAGGTTTTAAATTTATTTAATTTCAATCAGTCTCAAGTTCTGGTGAAGTCATTTTTATGCCATTGTATATTTTGAAATATGTTTTCCTCCCAGTTAAATCTTGCATCATTATTGTTTGATTATTTTTGTGTGTGAAGACTTATGGCAGTCCATCAACATTCTCTTGCCAAGCATCTTGCCATTTTTTATCTTTTTTTGAATGTTTATTGATTTTGAATTTCTATGTATGATCATAGTTAGCTATTTGTAGTCTTTGAAAGTTGGATGGCATGCAAATTTTTAATAATAACAATAATAACCATAGTAGTAATAAATCTCCAGTGAGGCACTACAATAATGTAATTCTTAGGCTTGCATCTCTGACAGTGAGCTCGTCCTGAGAACTATGCCAGAGATTCAACCATATTGATCAGATTTCATCAAAGGAAACGTAGTGTCTCTCCCATGGTAAGACGTAGCTGATATACATTGGTATACACAGCTGGTACAACAACATTTAGTTGAAAATCATTTCTCAATACTGTCTGTATATATTGCAATGGAATTTGGACTGGACAAATGTCTCATCCTTAGGGCAAAACAGTGAAAACTGAAGGAATCAAGATGTTATATGGAAATAACATCAGTAGTATGACTGAAAAAGTTCACGACAAATACCTAGGTATCTTTAAGACTGACAACATCAAACACAGAATTTAAGAAGAAGGTTAGTAGTGACATTAGAAAATTGAAGATTTTAAAATCCAAAATCAGTAAATACCATCATGGCTATAAACACTTGGATAATTCCAATCATTATACATAGAAGTGGATTAATGGATTGGACTCAACCTAAAGTAGAATCCCTGGATAGGAAACACAGAAAAATACTGACAATAAATCATACCTATCATTCATGCAGTGGTGACAGTGATGACTGCTTACTGAATACTAAAGAAGCTAAACTGGCCTACAAGAAAGACCAAATGAAGAATAAAAAAGAGACATGGCAAATCAAAGTATTGCATGATCAGTTCATAGAAAAACCTAGTACATAAAACAGATAACACAAGACCTGCCAATGGCTAAGAACAGGAAAATTGAAGAAAGAGGCAGAAAGGGCAAATTCTGGCTGTATAAAACTAAGCTTTAAAGACAAATACATATAAATCCAGAACTGAGAAGACAGCAAGAGACAATAAATGCAATCTTGGCAAAAAAGCTGAACAAATAGTGGACCACCCAGTTAGATACTACAAAAAAGATTTCGGAGACTGATTACAAATAACAGCACAACAAGGTAACAAATTTGGTGCATTGGAATACAAGATACCACTTGCTTACAAGGAAGAACTGGTGGCATCACAAAATAGACAAAGTAATAGAAAATGAAAGTAAAGTGCTCTGTGACGTTAAAATTCAAACAAACAAGCATCTTCCACAGAATACCCTAATGTTAATGTTAAAGTTTTGAATAATGGATATTGCAATTCCTGGAGACAACTGAATAGAAGAGGAAGAACCAGAGAAAATGACAAAATATAAAGAACTGCAAATAGAAGTAGAATAACTCTGGCAAAAGAAGGTAATAGTAATAGGTACTTGGGTGTAATCCCAAAACAATGGAGCACCACTTGAATATCATAAGCATTGACAAAATCTCCATCAGTCAATTGCAAAAGGCAGGTTTACTTTGACCTCTTACATCCTGCAATGATATCTTTAATACAGTGGAGCCTCACAAGATGAGACTAATCCGTTCCAGAATGCTCTTAGCATGAAATGCTCTTAAAGCAAAATGAGGTTTCCCATTGAAAACAAAAGAAAATTGGATGATCTGTTCCACGCCCCCAAAAATATTCACCAAAAAATCATTTTCAATGGAATTTGATGTAGAAATGATTGTCCCTCGCATCTGAAACAAGTAACCATGATTAATACATGATATAAAGCAGAAATAGAGCAAACTAACCAGTACTTACGGATCTGCTTCAAGGCAGGTTCTGGCCTCGGCTGCTGCTTGCTGACTTGGAAGATCCACTGCCAGCACCACTCAAGGCAAAAGGGCCTTTTCCCTCAGCTTTTCTGGGCATTGTGGGTGGTTTGAAAGTGCTTCTTGCCTCCGTACTATGAGGGGAAAAGCGACGAGGGGTATTTCTGCTTTATTTTGGTCAAGGACAAGGAAAATTTCTGCTTTATTGTGTGTGTGTGTGTGTGTGTGAGAGAGCACGTGCACATGCTTTGAGAATATCCCAGCTCGTGTGAGGGAGAGGAGAGGGAGGGGACTGCCTAGAGATTGTATCTGGAGTCTGAAATCTCGGGAGTTCCATCTCTTGAATGTCTTTCACTTAATTTATGCTGTTTACGCAACAAGAGAGGGGGGCTCACTGCGATCAGGATTCTGGCAAGGTCAGTCACATGCACAGTAACAGAGTAAACTGCACACGGCAGAGTTGGCAGAACATGCGCACACGCTTGCTGCATCAGCAGAACTCTCACACAGGGTTGCCATCTGTGCAACAATGGAGTAAAGCACATGGTAGAGTTGGCAGAACGTGCGTGTACGCTTGCCGCCGCGGCAGAACTCTCGCGCAGGGTTACTGCCTGAATGAGAAATACAGAGTGCGCTGACTGATGACATGCATGTTTCGCATGCATGACTGATGACATGCAAGTTTGCTTGTGTGAGTCGCGGCTCATCTAGCGGAATAAATTTCATTAAATTTTTTTGCTCGTCCTGCAAGATTCACATCTTGTGAGTTACTTGTCTTGTGAGGTACCACTGTATTTTTAAACAAAAGGATTTTCTGGGACTCAGTAAGTGGACAGAAATTCAGATTCAATGTAAATATCTGGCTCTTGTGAGACCAATCATCATGATACAGATACAGATTCTTTATTGGCCAAGCGTGATTAGACCCACAAGAATCTGACTGTGGGCAGAAGTTCTCAATGTATTTGCAAGACAACAGTCAATAAAATAATAACATAAAATAAGATGAAATATATATATTCAAACAGAAAAATGTACATCAAAATGTGCACCCAGTAGAAAGGGAAATAAAGGAAAGTGTAGGATCAGAACCACAATTTGTTGATTCACACAATTTCTTGATACAGAACTTCCACATTAATTTAAAATTAAATCAAAAAGTATATTTGTTTTAAGAGTTGGAAAGCACAATTAAATATTTTTAAGAGGTGGAAAGCACAATTAAATATTTTTCTTTGCATAGCAAGGCATGCAATCAGTCTATAACAGGTGTGCAACTATTAATAACATTTTTACAATAAATAGCCAGCCTTTTAACTTCAAATACATGAAAGGGAGACCAAATGTTCATTTTACATTCATCAATTACACTTGTTAAAAGCTGAGATGAAAAACCTTGGAAAACTTTGTTTTAGGCTCTTAAACAGAAGTACATAACTAATCTTGAGCTTTTAGATTTGCTCGGAATAGCTTTTGACCAACATGAAGGCTTGACAATTTTCCAAAGTTGTATCTGTCTGAGAATTATAACCAGTTTAATAATATTACTGTAAGCTTCAATGTTGTGGAAGTCTAATTTACATGCTTTCAGAGCTTTGAATGATGGGAATTTGAAAAGGAAGTGAGTACCTAAAACCTCTGTAAGTAAGCAAAATAATCCATAGTGAAATTTTTTGTTTTATTTTTCTACTGAGATCCGTAATGGCTGTAAGCTAGTCCTTAATAAAATGGAATTCTGTCTTTTTGGTGACAGCAGCTGGCAGAACCTAACTGACTTGGCAGATCCCATTAAAGCTAAGATTTCATTAGTAGCTGAATGGAAACCAGTAAGAAATCTCAGAACTGGAGATAAGATTAAGATTTGTGTGCATACCTTTTTTTAAAAAAATCTACCTCAAATCAGCATAGAAACATAAAATGCCAGAATAAAGATACAACAATCAAAGTACAGAAAAAAAAAACCCAAACAGTTAGATCTAATGGTTAAGATAACAGGCCTGCAACCAGGAGGTTGTAAATTTTAGTTCCACCTTAGCCACGAAAGCCAGCAGGGAGACCTCGGGCCAGTCACTCTCTCTCAGCCCAACTCATCTCATAGAGTTGCTGTTGTAGGGAAACTAGGAGAAGGAAGGTGTTAAATAAGTTGTCACCTTGAATTATTTGTAAAAATAATAAAAGTGGGATATAAATTCATAATATGGAAACATTTCTTAGCGATACATTCTCCCCTTCCTTCCTATGTTTATACTTAATTATAACAGTACCTAAATATTTGTACTCTGCACTGAATGTTGAACACTGAATTGCTTGTTTATGTCATTTCATTTTTAATCTTGATTGGACTCATAACTTTATTCCTCAAAATTATATTCCAAATGTCTGAATTCATCTTCCTGCGTGATATGTTATATATAAAGTAAGGGAGCCATCTCTGCTTAAATTTGGTGATATTATATATGGATAGTATAGATATGTGCTGTTAATTTTGCCCTTGTTGCACATTATCCAGTGTTGGTCTCCCAATCTGATATTGTTGGCAAGGTTTTTCTTTTCCAATATTATATCAGATTTGAATTTGTATCTGTCAGCGATCTTAAGAAATTGTACTTTTTATTTACTTTTATTAGGAATTACATCTTATAAAATATATGTGGTTTCAGGTGAATTTTTTTTTAAAATAAAATTTATTTTGATATATTGTTTTCCAGTAATTAACACTAGACCAGCCATCTAGAAGGAAACAATGCACCAATCAAGAAATTAGCAACTCAGACAAACTAAAAATAAACAACAGTCTAATCAAGGAATCTCCAAGAACATTTCCCCCAACAGTGATTGGGCAAGCCACTAGTATATACATGGCTTCTCCATGTTGGCTTTCTTTTTATAAAATAAATGATGACATGGTGTAATTTGTCATGTATTGTTGTTCATCTGAGGCTGTATTGACCTACTTTTAAGAACTGCTGAGGACCAGATGATTTTTACTATGTCCTGATACTAAAACTCAAAGAGGGTATACTTTCTTTTTCAGCTGACTATACTTCACATCATGTAGCACTATTCTGACCACAATCAATTCTGTGATGGCTATTAAACTGGGGAAGGGAGACTTTATTTGCAACATTAGTAAACAAAATATATAACTTTTTAAAATACTTCTGCCAGCCACCAATGTAAAAATGTGGCCTCTGAAATTCTTGTTAAAATTATCAGTTGTACACCAGAAATTTAACAGCTTTGTTTATTATACTATTGCAAAGGGGGCAGTGAGAACACAGGTTTGCAATAGATCACAAAGACTTCCAACTCTTAATATTTTAACTAAAGTTAAATTTCCAATTTCCCCCCTTCTTGATTAGATTGCAGAAATTAAGACAAATTATTGTCATTAAAATAAAAATCAGACAAAAGGATGTGTGAAAGGATTTGAGTACATCTTCAATTCTGTAATACAGAATACGTATTTCTAAGGCTAAGCAAATACTTGAGAGTAATTATTTCATTATGCAGTATTGTATTTGCCTTCTGTTTTAATTTGCATTCAATATAAGTATTAATATAAACTTACAATAAAATAAAAATATAGAACCTGAAATACAGAACAATGATACTTAGTATCACATAGATCTAGCACGCCAACAATATTAGACTGTCTTATTTGCTGTAGTTATGCATATTTTGTCACATGTTTTTTGGCTAATGAAATATTTTATAGGTGAGACTTTCCCGAAAGACTATTTGGAAATTCCAGATGGTTCAGAATGATGTGGCCAGGGTACTGAAGGTAATGGGGAGCATTTGATTGCTAATTATACTGACTGCCAATCTGAAACAATGCAAAGGACTGAAAATATCTTAAATAGTTAAAAATCATGTTACCCAAGCTATACCTTTCTCTTGCATAAGTTTGCTCAGATGACATCTTCTCAGCAGCTTATAGTATGAAGGGTATTTGTGAATGGAAGCTTTATGGAGCTTTATGGAGCAACATTTTTATTTAAGATGAAATTTATCCTTTTCTGAATGTTTTTATAAGTTTTATGAGCTCTTACTTGATTCTGTCTGATTTTTTAAATTATTTTTACAGGAACTACTATCTTACTCTGTTGCTTTTTAATTACAGATGGCATTGTTTTTAGTTATCTTTGAATATATTTTATGGAAAACTGGAATATAACGATAGCTAAATTGAAGAAATAAATGAACACATTTTTGGCATATACTTTTTTATTTTCTTTAGCTTTGCTTAATCAATAATATTTGTTATGCCTTGAGGACATACTGGAAATATGATGCAGGAACACAGTTTTTGAGTGTAATAATGATCATAGTTAGCAGCCTAAGATTGAATTGTTCAATCTTATTGAACAATTGTTCAATTGAATTGTTCAATCTTATTCTATTTGAATTGTTAGGTTCTGGGGATTTCTAATAAGATGTGGCTGTTAACTAGACAATTAGTCCTTTCTGAGAATGTGAATTCTATTAAAAACGGTTTTGTCTAAGGGGGAAAAAAGACCAAGACAAACTAATAAAGCTATAGTTATTTTAGGAGGA
>JANHZU010008215.1:0-10915 GCA_032468055.1 Acrochordus granulatus
CCTTCCCTGGATATCTCTAATTTTCTTGAAGAGCTCTCTAGTCTTTCCCAGTCTATTGTTTTCTTCTATTTCTTTGCCCTGCTCATTTAAGAAGGCCTTCTTATCTCTCCTTGCTATTCTCTGGAAATCTGCATTCAGTTGGGTGTATGTTTTCCTTTCTTTCCTGCGTTTTGCCTGCCTTCTTTTCTCAGCCATTTCTAAAGCTTCATCAGACAGCCACTTTGCTTTCTTGCATTTCTGTTTCTTTGGGTTGGTTTTAGTAGCTACGTCTTGTACAGTGTTACGCACCTCTGTCCATAGTTCTTCAGGTACTCTGTCTGCCAGATTTAATCCGTTAAATCTATTCCTCACCTATTCCTCACTGAGGTCATACCTGAATGACATTGTGGTTTTCTCTACTTTCTTTAATTTCAGCCTAAATTTGGCAATCAGAAGCTCATGATCTGAGCCACAGTCAGCTCCAGGTTTTGTTTTTACTGACTGTATTCTCCATCTTTGGCTGCAAAGAATATAATCAATCTGATTTCAGTGTTGACTCTCTGGTGATGTCCATGTGTAGAGTCGCCTCTTGGGTTGTTTGAAAAGAGTATTTGTTGTGATCATCTTGTTCTCTTGACAAAATTCCATTAGCTTGTGCCCTGCTTCATTTTGTACTCTAAACTTGCCTGTTCTTCCGGTTAACTTTTGACTTCCTACTTTTGCGTTCCAATCCCCTATGATGAAAAAGACATCTTTTTTTGGTGTGAGTTCTAGAAGGTGTTGTAGGTGTTCACAGTACTGGTCAACTGCAGCCTCTTTGGCATCAGTAGTTGCGGCATAGACTTGGATTACTGTGAAGGGTTTGCCTTGGATTTGAACCAACATCATTGTGTTATTTTAGAGATTGTATCCCAGTACTGCTTTTCCCACTTTTTTATTGATTATGATAGCTTCTCCATTTCTTCTCAGGGATTTCTTGTCCACAGTTGTAGATGTTGTGGTCATCTGAATTAAATTTTCCCATTCTTGTCCAATTTATTTCACTGATTCCCAAGAAGTTGACATTCAATCTTGCCATCTCATGTTTGACCACATCCACCTTACCTTAATTCATATATTTTACTTTCCAAGTTTCTATGCAATATTGTTCCTTCCAGCACATGATTTCCCTTTTACCTTCCCTCACATACACAGCTGAGCATCCTTTCAGCTTTGGCCCAGCCATTTCATTCTTTCTGGAGCTACTTGTAATTCTTTCTGAACTGAGAGGCTCATCTTTAGCATTTGATCTTTTGCCTTTTGTTGAGGTCCATGGGGTTTTCTTGGCAGGGATACCGGAGTGGGTTGCCATATCCTTCTCCAGTGGAGTCCTGTAGCTCATTTTCCACTAGATGTCCAGGAACCCCAACAACATCTAGCACAGTCCTTGTTTACCTGGGTGATGACCGAGCCAGTATGGATTTCTGTAATTTACTTCTCATATTTTTTATGGGTGGGAGCCACTCTTTGTCTGGCTCCTCTGATGAGATCTTCCAGTATGGTTGAACCTCTGGCATAGTTCTCATCTTCCTCAGAGCATGCAAGCCCCCAACCACAGCAAGGTGGTGCCTCACTGGGGGGAAGTTCTGTTTACTCATCATTAAACAGGATAAAACTAGGTGATATTATCTATCACCTATTATTGTATTAAATTACCAAGTGTATCATTGTCTTTTTCATTGTGCTGCCAATTCATATTTAAATCATCACACATACTTGTGCACAAGTGTATTTGCACATTCACAAAAATCCCTGAATTGTGGCAGAAGCTAATGTACCCACTATTTGACAGAGGTTTTCACTTATACACAATAGAGTAGATTATATTTATGTATTAGATTAAGATTCCCCTTTTTTACAAGGCTCCCTCCTGTTTCCCCAGCATTCCCTGATAGAAGGCTGAGCTGAGAGAGAAGAACAGAAGGCTTTCATGGCTTAAGAGGGTATTTCCTGGTGCCTGCCCAATGTCTTAATCATTATATCACACTGATTCCTTTCTGCCATTCGATATCGCTATTCAGTCATTTGTCTTCTGGCACATCCACTTCCATCATTTGCAGGACTTTGGGGAAGTTTTACTGAAGATAAGCAATTTTTAAAGATTTGCAACATACTAATATTAATGGACTAGTAGATGTTTTAAGTCTGCAGAGTTAGTTTGAGAAGACAGCATGCAAATGCATTAAAAATCTATTTGGATTCCTGGATTTTATTCCTGTCTTCTTGGATGTTAGCTATTCCACCCAATTTTGTGTTCTCTACAAATGAGACAAACATTCCTTCTACCTGATAAAGCTGACAGGCAGAGATTCCCAGGGCAGAGAAACAATTTGTATAAATAATCAACAACTGTTCAGCTTCAACCCATGAAGTATCCAGCAAAGAGCTTGCTAAAAGGTAGCAGGAAGAAATGGAAACAGGTGTGATTACTATGAATATGAGGGGGCAATTGAACCTTTTCTCTGGCAGGAGGCCATCAAGTTATAATCAACATTAATATAAAAGGAAGAATAAAGATTTAATCAGACCAGCAGCAGGTTTCTAGGATATAATCCATCTGGCCCTGAAATCAGAAAGACAAAATCTTTTGTAACCAAGAAGATTCAAGCATAAATCATATGTCTTACTTTTCACAGTTACTTGGTGGAATGCCTACCATCTTGTTAGGAACTGAGTAGCTCTGCCTTTTCTTTGTTATTTGTTAGCATTTTGTTGTCTTCATTGATCAGGTAATAAGTTGTATATTAATCCTTTTCTTTTCCTTTGAACACATATATCCTTTGTTGGAGAGCCAATTTGGGGTAGTGATTAAAGGTACTAGAAGCCAGGAGACGATGAGTTCTAGTCCCACCATAGGCACAAAGTCAGCTGGGTCTCTCTTCTATCATGCCTAGAAAGCAAGCAAGCAAGCACAAACCTCTTTCAAAAATGATGCCAGAAAATGGCAGGGACCTGTCCAAATGGTCACCAGGATTAAAAACCAATCTGAAGACACAAAAAAATAAATCACATATACACACTTCTTCTCACACCTCAGTTCACTCTGAGCTTTCGCTTTCCTGACATTTCTTTAGTGCTGGTTATCTGTACCTACTCTTCTCTGGATCTACCCCTTTTGCCACTTTTTCTCTATACACAATACACAAGGATACACAAAATTTTATCTATTATCCAGACCAAAACAGTCATTTGAATCCTTGTATTAAAATTCAATCCCAGCATTCTTATCTAAGACCAGTCTGTAAATGAATTGTGTAATTCACTATTCACTTTTGTCTGTGTTTCTGTTCTTCATTGAAATTTGCATATTAATGAATTATATGCAAGAATAAAGTAGGTTTTCATATTTTGCCAAGCTACAAATGTTTTGATTTTGGCTCTGCATATTGTATACGCTTAACCACTATGACTTGGGCTCAGTCACAGTTGTGGTTTATTCCTCAAACCATGGCTAAATATAGCTTAGTAAGCTACTTAGTTTACTTAATTGGTAAAATGATGAAATTGTAACCAGGAATTCTTATTGAACACAGCAGGTTTGATCTCTCAGAAAACTCATTATTTTATTGCTATGAAAAAGTAGTCTGACATCTATTCAGTAGGTAAATTGATGTTGAAACAGCGTAAACTAGAATAATAGACAGAAGGACTAGAAGGCCTTCAAATCCAACTCCCCATCCAGCGCAAAAATCCAAATTAAACATCCCAGATGTTTATAGGCTGTCTGAACTACAGTACTGTAGCTGAGAGTAAGGTGGCACGACAAATTTAATAAATTATGTCATTATATCTCGCGAAAAGTGTTCGTCCTGTCTAAGCAACTGCCTTCACTGTTAAATTCCACTCCCAGTGAGGACGTTCTCTGACACGCGTTAGAATCTGCCTTCCGGTAGTGTCCATCAAGTGGGGTATACCAGGCCCTGCACGAAGGAACGAAGACCCAATCTAGCCCTTCCACGCGACATCTTGAAGCCCGCCGTCGTATCCCCTCGACTGTATTTTCTTAAAGCTGAACAGCGCTGAGCGTTTTGAGTTCAGGCGGGGCTCTGCCGAACGGAGGTGCTTGAGCCGCAGCGCGCCTTCCAGAAGCGGGCTTATTTCTCTGCTCGCCACCTCTACCGCGAGAGCCACCTTGGTCAAGAGGCAAGTTCTCAAGCGACGCCGGTGGCTCCGGGGAAGCTCCCGCGACGCTTCCTCCAGCCGCCCGTCTGCTGAACTGGGCTTGGGGCGTTCCGGTCGGCGCTCGAAGCCAGGCTCTGCGGCTTTCTGGCCCAAGCGGGGGAGGACTCCGGGCGGGAGTTCAGCGTCCCCTCCGCGCTACTTCTTGGGCGAGGCCGAGGCTCCGCCGGGATCCGGAGAGCGCCGCGCCCCGCGAGCCGGGCTCCAGCCAGATGCTAGGGCCGGGAACGCCCGCGCCGTCTTTCGTCCCCGGGCGGCCATGAAAGCGGGCTCCGGCTGGCGTCGAGCGGGGCAGGGTCGCGCGGCGGCCCCGCGCTGTAACGGTCTCCGGGCGGAGGAGGGACCCCGTCCCCCCCCATTATGACGCGCGCTGAAATTCACTGTGCTGCGCAAGGCGCTGCGTGAGCAACGAGCGGGCCACTTCGGCCATGAGGCGGCAGCAGCAGCGGCGTCGGCCGCGGCGCGGGTCGGTCCAGTGCCTCGGGGCGGAGAGCAGGTGGCGCGTCTTCCCGAGCGACCGAGGCGCGCCCAGCCGCAACAAGGGCCGGAAGAAGCCGCCCGCCGCGGCCTGCCGCAGTCTGTCTGGCAGCGAGAGCCAGCGAGAGATGACGCGCCGGCGAATCAGCCCCGGGCGCTACTCTCCGCCGCAGGGCTTCCCGGACGCCGCTTACAGCTCCGAGCCCGAAGCGGCGGGAGGCGAGGGCTGCCTGGGGCGCCACCCGCTGGCGCAGATTTGCCGCGACGAAGGCAGAACGCTGTCGCCGCGCAAAGGCAAGTTCAGGGGCGCGTCGGCCCCTCACGCCAAGGCTCCGGCCATCGCCACCGCCGCGTCGGCCCGCCCGCGGCGCCCCGCCTTGTTGCAGCAGCACCGCTACCTCGCTCCGGCCGGCGAGAGCTGCGCCACGCCTTGCACCGCTTCCTGTACCACCCTCTACGGCGGAGACTTCCAGACCCACCTCGAGCTGCCCGGCCGCACCCCGGCCGGCAGGTGCAGCCGGGTGGAGGAGCTGCTCCGGGACGACCAGTGGGCCAGTCCCGTGACTAGAGCTCTGGAATACGGGACCGACTTCCCCACCGACGCCAGCAAGCCGCCGTCAGTCTGCCCTTCTTCCTTTTCCTTCACTCAGATCGACAACAAAGGGCCCCCCAAGCTTGAGAAGAAGGAACCCAAAAGAAGAGATTGGCAGGAGCCTTGTGACAGCAGCCCCAGCCTAGCTGACCTGATGCATTCCTTGAGGCAGTATGAGGAGGAGGACCCACTGGCTTACCTGCCTCCTAACCACAGTGCCCATCATCACCGTCACCACAATCACCACAAGACCAAGAAGGGTGACACTCAGATCAGCCTCCAGGATGTGACTGAGAAGAGATATGAGGATGTGATTCCGGAAAGGGACAAAAAGATTACTGCTTTGATGTTAGCTAGGCATCAGGAGGAGGAAGAGATGAAAGACAGGCAGCTCCAGGTCTCTGAAGCCTGGGAGAAGATGAGGCGGAAGGAGAAGAAGCACAAAACAAAGTTGGAGAAAGAGAGGCAGTACCAGTTGGCAGACAATATGGACCAATGGCAGAGGAACCGGGATCAAAGAAAAGCCAAGGTCAGGTTGGAGGAAGAGCAACTAATGGCTGCCAGGGAGAGAGAGATGTTATTGCGGGACAAGAAGTGGAAAAAACTAGCTAAAGAGCAGGAGTGTAGACAAAGAGAGAAATTTGAAAATGCCAGGCTTCAAGCTGAGTATAGGAAACGTAGTCAGGAAAAGCAACTCTGGGATAAACGGCTGATGGACCAAAATATCAGAGATCAGAACACTCATGCATACAAAGAGAAGATGCTGCAGGCGTTGGAGAAGAGGCTTATAAAAGAAATGGAAAGGAAGAAGAGAAAAGTGGACCTGAATGACTATAAGAAACTCAAGCACATGCATATGAAAGACCCAATCGATGACAGGCTCAAAGCTGATGAGTTGTACAAGAGGCTTTGCATTGAACAAAAGCTTCAGCGATCTCAGGAAATCCTTGAGCAGCTGCTTGAAGAAAGGAATAGAGAACTAAAAGAAAAGTCATTTAGGGATGAAGAACAAGGCTTAGTAGCCAAGATTAGAGCTAAAGAGACAGAGGAAGAGAAGAGAAGGCGCAAGGAGATGTTGTTGCAGATAGCTGAGATGAAGATACAGCAGGCCAGGGAAATCATGACCAAAAATACGCAAGATAGAGCACAACATATAAAAGAAATTAATGGCACCAAAGAAAGGAACCATCATTGCCGCAAACAGAAGCTCGATTATGATGAAAAATACCACCTACAGGATATGCAAGAAGCTTTAAGAAGAAAAGATCAGAAAAGTAATCAGTTGCTAAGGTACAAGGAGGCACCTATTGAAGACTCTAGGAGATTACCCAGAGCATCATATGGCTTTAGAGACAAAATGAGAGATCTCATAAACCACAATTCATTTGACCAAATAGCTTTAGATGTCCACCGTAATGCAAATTGCCCCAGAGGCCTTTAGTGAAGTAAAGGAAACAAACTGTCTTCTGCCAAAGTAGATGGTTTAATGCTTTCATTTTGTAGAACTCTGCACTGCTGTACACTAAAATGATTTCATCCTTAATTACTGTTTGACTCATAAGTACTGTGCTTTAAAGGAATTTACACTATACATAAAAAGCTGTGATGTGCATTTGTAATGTTATTGTGAACAGGAAATACTGACTTTTAGCCACAGATTACTATGAACAATTTGATGCTCTTACAGAATTTAGCCATGACTTAATGCAATACATTTTAATTGGATATTCTTGTCACAATAATTGATATTTTATAATGGATAGTTGGAGTTAAAAATTATGTTTACCAAATGTGACTAATAACTTTAAAACAATTCAAGGTATGTGTAGGCCAGTCAAGTATTAATAATAGAATTTTAATGAAAATCATTCCAATAATACTTCTTTCAAATCAATATTTTTATATGTCTAAATAAGCCAAGGAATAGTTTATAGTCCATATTCTAATCATAAATCCCATTTATTTCCTTGATGCTTAGTTTTATATAGTATTTAACAATTATGAATGTTATTTATTGACAAATTTATTGTATGATTTTATTTTATATATATATTTAGGACTGACATTGTGTTGTCAATGCTAATTTTGTAAATTTTTATAATGCACATTTTATAATTTCATAAAAATTTTGATGGCAACTACGTAAGCACTAATCATATATTATTTAAGATACTTTAAAGCTTGACCAGAATTGTTCATTTTTTAAAAAAAATATGGAATTGTATTATTTGATGTTTGTTTATATTCTGGAATTTAATCTACCTTAAAAAGTAATAAGCATTAGTTATATTTAGTAAAGTGGCTGGAGAAAATAAAAAAGATTAAAACACTTGCGTCTGTAATGGAAAATATTTTTAAAGCACATTGAACTTGAAATGTGTATTTACCACGAGTTAGCACAATAAATGAACCATACAGCTTATTTTTTTCCATTTCAGTTCTCAAATAAAATGGAATTACAAAATGATAGGATTTGCTTTGACATACATTTTAGAATTAATTTCTTAGATATACGTATCCA
Source organism: Acrochordus granulatus (assembly GCA_032468055.1). NCBI lineage: Eukaryota > Metazoa > Chordata > Lepidosauria > Squamata > Acrochordidae > Acrochordus > Acrochordus granulatus. The sequence goes on from JANHZU010008215.1 coordinate 7,788, forward strand.
TTAATATTTATACAATATTAGAGAATAATATTGAGCCAAAAACTACATTGCATAAATGACCTGCCTGTTTCATTTGTGGCAAGTAACTCAAAGGAGTTGGCAACCTTTTATTTCTGAAATCCTCAGGCAGCAGTAGATGGCATGTTACCTCCTACGTATCACTAATTATCATGGCCAATGGTAGCATGATTATGACCAGGATTTCTTACCCCTTCCTATGTCACACATGTTATAGATATGCCCCATTTCAGTGATAAAAAAGATTCCCTATCTGCTGATGGCACATACTGCTGGGAAAATAGGCTTCTTAAATATTTACATGGGGAAGATTATCTGTTTTAGTCAGCCTATTATCTGTGTTCATACAAATTAAGCTTCAGAAATTGTATGCTCATATTTAGCTATATGAATACATTGAGCAGCTGTTTGATGGAATATCAGTAAAACTCCATTCTTGGCTCTGGATTATTACTAGATGTGATACAGATGTAATACAGCAGATCAGCAGTGCAAGTCAGTCAGCTTAAATTGACTTGTTTTACTGGAATCTTTATATCCCAGTAATCCAGGGATTTATTACAACTACTGCTTATCGCAAACACTTTTTTTTTGGCAATGTGCTTAAAGGAGTTATTCTTAGTTTTGATTCACAGGCAGAATCAAGAATCCAAGAACTTCAGATAATTGCCTTCTTTAAAAAAAGAAAATTTGAAAAACTATAGTGAAAGAGTTCCAGCATAGCAATGTTTCAGGACAGCCCTATTTATAGAATCAATATCCAAAGATTTTTGTACCTTTTTCTGTTTCTTGCTCTCAGTAAATAGGTTTGTTAAAGACACAGCTTCTACCTGTCCCTTGTTTTTACAAAAGATCTCTTATACTGTATTTTTGTCCGTATGAGACCTCTCCTACCCGTGCTGTATCCTTTCAGGTTTTCCTGGTGAACAGAGGTAATTTCAACCCCATTTCAGTCTAGTTTTTGAACAAAATCTGCCAGGGTTGCACTGATAAATGTCATGGGGTAAGCCACTGCCTGTAAATTTATTGATCTTGCTTAATTAGCAATTTCTGATACAAATATCAGATACATTCTGATATTTATGTAATAAATATTGAATTAGTTTTATATATCATTCCTATTGCAAAGATAGAGCTTGCTTCTAACTGTACCAATCATCTGATTCCTGTGAATGGCTAACCAAGCAGTAGGGGTCTTCAGTGTCAAGAATAACTTAACTTTAAAAGTAAATCTGACATAGATTTCAATGCAAATTGAAAACCTTTCTTAGATTGTAATCTAATACATGGATTAGTACCACATTCAAAATTTTGAGTTTATCCATTTAATTTATATTTCAATTTTATGTTACACTTAAATTAGAATAGATGTTTAGTAATGTGGATTGAACTTATTGGAACTTGTGTTGTCTGTGGTTATTAATTTTAACAGTGATTCTCAGCCTTTCAACTTGCTATAATATAGCAATTATTCATAATTAATTGGTGATATTAGAAAACTATAACTTCCATAATATTTTAAAATCAATTTGCTATTTATTTGTATTATATTTTTAAATTCTTGGTTCATGTTCTTGGTTGTACTTGTTTGTATGTTTCCTTTAAGGTGTCAAATAAAAAATAATATCAGAAATAAAGTTACTGCACTGGCTGCATTGGTTTAAGTCATCTCCTGGGCATATAAACCATAAAGAAATTGGAGCAGGCTACCTAACAAACTGGAATGTTTGCTCACAACCTGAAAGAGTGCCTGCTCAATGTTACAACTTGCTCCCGAGAAGTCTTTTAATTCTGACAAGCTGAGTTAAAAATCTCTTTGCCCAAGCCTTGTATATGGGTGGATGTTTTTAAAATAAATGATTAAAAAACTTATATTCTAATTACTGAATGTATATGATCATGCTTATATTCTAATGCTTTATTTTTTTGTTCTTCAAGATGTTTTAACTTTTCTCAATCTTTTGATAGGATATGTGAGATTGAAATAGAAATAAATCATAATCTTGGTAGCATAATCTGCTATTGTATCTGTAAGAGTTCTTAGATCCATCTTTCTCCATGTTGGCTTAAAGGTTTATAAAAGTTGAAAAACAGAAGATACAAGTAATCCTTAATTTATGGCTATAATTTAACCAGCAGTTACAGTTGTATGTAGTTGCAGTTGTTATGCATGTCACCATGTGACCAGACCCAATTTTATGACTTTTTTTCAGCAGTCATTAAGCAAATGTGGCAGTTGTTAAGTGAATCCATTATGCCCAATGGGCATTTTTTTGCCAGAAAATGACAAAGTGATAAAGTAAATGCTGGAAACTGGCAAGAGATATCAAAAATCACAGTCATATGGCCACATGAGACCACATGACACTGCAAACAGCTATAAACTGAGCCAGTTGCCAAGCACCCAAAATGGAATCACATGACCATGGAGAGTTGCGCAGCTAGCATAATTTCAAAATCAGGTTGTGAGTACCTTTTGGAGGTCCATCGTAATTTTGAATGGTCACTAAGTAACTGGTTGTAAGTCAAGAACTACTTGTACCAAGTTGGGAATTTTCATTTTAGGCTGTCATTTTAGGTTGATGCAATCTGACCTAACAACACATTTAGTTAAAATTTGCTACTCTGATTCAACTGGATTTACAGTGCTTTTCATGTCTTTGAGTTCTGTCCAAAGGTGACAATTGTGCAGAGTTGTGGAGGATCTTGCATACCGTAAGCAATTTATTGGGCTTCATTAGATCAAAGTAGTATCACACATTCAGCCTCCAAGACTTGATTAGGATAATTTTCTCATGTACAAATATTAAGTAATAAAAATGAGAAAAATTTAGGTTTTCTAATCTTTAAAACCACTTCTATTGTATACTTATGACACAATTTTTTAAAAAAGTGTACAATATTGTTTTGGAACAGTGTTTACTGCTGATGCAGAATATCTTCCTTTAGGATTATCTTCTACTTTTTTTCCAGTCGTGATTGGATTATAATTTCCCTATAAATCGTACTTAATATTTTCTGACTAAGTATTTAAAAAGAAACTTGCTCTCTTATTTCATGTTTATGGTAATTCTGGTATGTTAATGAAAATGCAGCTTCATTGACAATTT
>JANHZU010008215.1:22123-32915 GCA_032468055.1 Acrochordus granulatus
CCCTATGGAACATCTTGCCCCTCAAGCTGAGGGCTGCCCCGTCCCTGATAGCCTTCCAGAAGGGCCTTAAGACCTGGCTCTGCGAGATGGCCTGGGGCTCTGGGGGGGTTCATTCTCATCCTGGAGGTGGCTGATGGATTCCTAGCCATCTTCACCCCCCTTTTTTATATACAAAATCTTTTAGCCCACCTCACTAGTCTGCCAGGTTTTTTATTTTTATTTTAATGTTTTTATTTTATGTTTTTAGAGATCTTGTTAGCCGCCGAGAGTCTCCGGATTTTGGCGGCATATAAATTAAATAAATAAATAGGTAAATATGGCACATCTCCAGTGGGAAGGTAACCGCATTCCAGGCCCCTTGGCATATAGTCATGCCAGCCACATGACCATGGAAACATCTTCGGACAATGCTGGCTCTTTGCCTTGAGTCAGACATGACTGTCAGGAGAAACCTTTACTTTTTTTTTCTCATAAACCCCAATCAGCACAACCAGTGGAAAAGATTGATTATCATCGGGATACTCCATCTTTCAGTCTAAAAATATTGCTGAAGTTGAGTAATGAAAAAATATAAATAAATTAATCCAAAATATAAGTGAAAGCATGGCTACTGTATAAAATGGTAATATAAAACATCATTAATGGAATTACAAGATCAGCAAATCAGGAATGCATACATTCAATAAACTAGTGGGAATTAATGTGCTAATGATAATTCATTTCAGTGAGATTATTGCTTACCTTGGTGGCCCCACCCGCCAAGCACAGGTCTTCTTCATGGAGAAGCCTCTCTCTATACCAGTTTTTTTTAATTCCAGTTTCTTTTGTTGATGGATAATTTTTTATCCTTCTAAAAACTAAGATTTTAGACAATTAGATGTGTATTATATTTATAAGAGAATTGCTTTTCTCCAGGATCAATGTCCAGTAATAAACCATGAATGGACAGGTTATGAAGAAATTCAAGTTAATTCAAGTTTAATTCTATTCTGAAATTCTAATTCTAGAACTTTGGACACTGCTTAAGAGTTTTGTATTTATACTGACTTTTTCAAATGTCTGATTCTATATACTTAGAATATTTAATTGATAAGTTACTTTGGTTCTTAAATGCTCAACTGTCACAAAGTTCTGCTGCTATAGATGTTAACTGATGCTGCCGCCTTTTCAGTTTTGAATATCTTAATATATCTACAACCTTAGGAGATTTTAGCTGGAAAATGACAAGTATCTTAAATAAAGCAAGATAATTACAAACAAAATCTTAATTACATTCACCACAATCAAGGTCAGCCTTGAGTAAATGTAGCTTCTTTTATCTCTAAGGTGTTCTTTTATGATATTTCTTATTATTCTTCAATAGTTCATGTTGTAATATAATATAGATAGCTATCCAGAGGATTTCTTTAACTTTTATTGCCTTAGAGTTATATTACTTTTATTTTTGTTTTAAGTAAAACTGTGGATTAGAAGTGTATCTTCAAAGGAATTCTATGCTAATTTCCTTTGAAAGAGATCATTCTACTGTGGAAGTGTTTTGAATCTTAATAATAAAGAATGAATCCGGACTGCTTAATGAATGCTTTAAGTCATATGAATTCTTTCATGGCTACTTGAAGGATTTACTGAGAGTAGAAATGCTACAATAATTTGGTGGTAAATTAAATCTCTACCCATACTACAGCTCTGTAAAGGGTATAATTATTCTAGCATTGTAACATCCATGTTTTCTTGGTGTTAATTATTATTAAGGCTGCAGTGAGGTTGGAATATCCATCATTTGTTATTTCTTTTACTTTGATGTATGGCATTGGCTTTCAGTAATATCTCTGTGTAATGCACACACACACATTTGTTTATAACATCTGTATACCATTCTAATCAAGGAAGAATTTCTATTGGTTAACAGTAATTAAGACAAATAAAACATCCAGTCCTCAACAATAAGAAAATCATAAAAAGCAGAATTTAACAGGCTCAAAATGACTGCATTAAAATAAGTTAAAATTAAAAAGCACCAGCAAGAAGTACTATAACATTAGTCTCCAGAGACCTATGGAAGAAATTGGTCTTAGCTGTCTTACAAATGATGCTCAAGACATTGCCAACCAGATATCTGGGGGAGGTAGAGGAGATTTTTATTAGGCATCAAGGAAAAATACCACCTCTCAGTTTCTATCACCCAAACAGAATGTGTGGGAAACAGAACATCCCCCAACTAAGGTATAGAGGAAGCAGATCTGAAGGTACCTAAGAGCCAAGCCAGGTAAAGTTCTAAAGGTTAAAGCCAACACTCTGGTTTCTACTCAGAAACCTACTGGGAGCTAATGCAACACCAACTACATGGCATCATGGCTCTTACTTGCTAACAAATGGCTGCCACATTTTGCATCAGTTACAGATGCAAAATAATGTTGAAGGGTAGCCTCATGAAGAATGGATTGCAGTAGCCTAGTCTAAGGATGATGAAGTTATGTGTTATCTTCACCAGGCAAGGCTGTAACTGGAGCAGCCATTAAAACTGGGTAAAGATCCCTCTGGTCATAATCTCCACTTGCAAATCCAGCAGTAGTTATGAAGATGATTCCTATGTTGTATATCTGTTTCTTCAGTTGAAATGATGCCCTGTTTAGAGTTACCACTACAGTAGTTAGAGAACCAGAGTTTTTGGACAAACTTTGCTAAGGTTCAACTTTACCCATCTGTTACATCCAGCAATAGATCAAAATTTCTACAGTATCTCTTGCCCAACTCACAGTGGAAATCTACAGTTGATTATCATCAACATACTGATAATTTCATCCCAAACTTACAGATTACTTCACCCAGCACTTTCATTTACATGATAAATATTAGAAGCAAGAAAATCACCTCTTCACAAAGGAGAGACTGCTAGGCTAACCTCTCATTCTACCTACTCTCCACTTCAACTGGTACCACCTTTGTAAGATGCTAGGGAAGCATTGTAGAATAGTGCCACCCTCCAAAAAAATTTGCAGCAGTCCAAAAGAGTGTCATTGTTAATAATATTGAATGCCTCTGTGAGGTCAATTAGGATCAGTAGAATTATGAAAAGCAGAACCAGAAACAATCCACCATGGCATCCCAGGTCATTCCATGCATAATCCTAACCTTAATCATGATTGAAAGAAACTCAGATAATCCATTATCCTGAGGTACACTGTGAAGGAACCTCCACCAGCTTCTCAAGAATCTTTCTGAAGAGTGTTCTTTTATTAATTGGTTTAATTTTAATCTGAATTAGTGCAGATGGGAATTGTAGAGTCTTCAAAGTTTACTTTAATTTGGGTGGCTTCAAGACTTCTAAAAAAAACAAGCCACTTTTAAAAAGAGGCGGCTAGAAACAGGGCAATAGTTGTCCGGTATAGCTAGATACAGGGAAAGGCTCTTCAGGAGGGACCATATCTCCATTTATTCCAGGGATCTGGAACAATTCTCTTCATGAAAGAGGTGTAGGCCATTTTGTTGATCCAGTGACTCATACTATTCCCAGCTGCCAAAACATGTTAGCAGAGTCCATGCTACAGAGTACCTATCCACTTAATTGGAATCCATGAGGAAAATCTCAGTTTATGTTGCACCAGACTCTGCCCATGAAGAATCAAGGCTCAGGCAAATATGAATGACTTCGCAAAATATTGAAGAAGTACATCACAATGGTCAATTACTGGTTCTTTCTGTCCATACTTCTCTGGCAGGAATAGAATACCTTGAACAGAGCTGCTATATAACAGTCTTCTAATGAAATAAGGAAGGAGAGCCACTGCCATTATAGAATTACAACAGAGAGTATGGGAGTTAAACAAAATAACCTTGATCTTTCAATAAGGAAGATAAATATGACAGAGATTAGTGAGCTTGCTATGAAGTCTACCGTATCTAGAACACAGTGACAAGACAGATCTGTTCTTTGTGAACAAGTTATAACAAAAAGAAAAGAACATTGTACTTAAAAATGTGCATGCCTTCAAAGAAGACCAAGAGAGTGAAAATGGTAGTCCTTATGAAGAGTATTTGCATCAAGGTAAAAGGAGAATTTTCTCTTCCCCCACCTAAGTATATAATAATGTGGCAATTATGCTAAACCAGTACCATTCCTAGGCTCAGATATTATTATTCACTCTTGTGTGTAGGAACACATAACTATTTCATAAAGAGTTATTATCCTCAAACCCCGTCTTTCCATTCACACATAGGATAAAAATTACTTTTTCAGATCCCTGAATCTCCCCATGGTTTGTTACTGGGGTCCTTTTGGATTGGTATCGGATATAAGAAAAAAGGCTGCAATGGAAGAGGCAGACATTCCTTCTTAGAGGAAAAGGGGAATAACTGAAGATTCCAAATAGGATTTTCATGAAATTGGTACAAGAAAACACACAAGCTTTTAAAATACATCTACAAAAAAAGGTGATACAAACAGCAGATGGTGCATGAAATAACATTTTCAATTTAGAAGTCTATGCTAAAAATAAACAAGAAATCTCTGCAATGGTTTATTTTAAAAATTATTGCTGTTTGGTGCTTTTGAAAATTAATGAATTCTTAAAGTTTAGACAGAAAATACAGGTATAATTTTATGTCAATAGTTTTTGGCCACTATGCTGTCTCGGATAGTTCTACAGATGAAGAGTTGTGATGATTCCATTGATGTCTGGATATAAATGTGTTTAATATGGAGCTTTAGATCTGCAGTTTAGTCTCCCTGTTTCAAGGAATTCACAAAACGATGAGTGAAATAGTTTTTCACATTTTAATAAGGTATTTTCTTCCCTGGATGCTGCAAGACTAACTTCAACAACATGATTTAGGGATTTGTTTTTTTGCTTAACAATTGTATTTTACAATTTTTTGCTTAACAATTACATTTTACAATTTTTCAAGGCCTCTAACAGAGTCATTATTAATATTTGTATTTAAATGTAATATTTAGTTCAGATTGAATGATTTCAACTTAATAAATCTCAGGTTATCATATTAACAATATAAGCTGCACCTTCATGCTCTACTCCTCTTCTTCCTTACTAGGACATTGTAATTTAATCTTGATTTATCAAGCAGGAGATGAAACCAGAATCACCTTGAATATTACAATAAAATCACTGAAATATCACAGGAGGAAAGAGAAGATAAGGAGGATTTTATAGTCACAATATTGGTTTTGATTTTTTAATACCAAATTAACACAGTTAATATGTTAATAATAACATTATGTGATTTGCCTTTATACCCAATACAATCTGTAGAGGAGAATAAATACTGAGTTGAACAGAGTTGGCTGATTATATAGTAGACTTCATAAAATAAATTTGGGATCACAGCTCACAAAATAATTATTGCAATAATAAATTGCATACACTTAACTGATTTATCATTAAAAAAAACCTTCCTCCTGCCATTAAGGCTGCAATCCCATAATCTTTGGCAATAATGCACTGAAGTTTCTAGACTAATTCCTTTCTCATGTTCACTTCTGTGAGGTTTAAGGGGAACTGCTGAAGATCTCAGAATTAAAAAAGTAGCAACGAGTGAACAACTGTGCTTCATTAAGTTTCTAGAACTTAATTCAGTACATTCAGAACAATATACTGATTAAGAAGTCATTACTGCCTGTTATTCACAACTGAAGACAAGGGTCAAGTCCTTGACAAGACATGGACTTGCAAATCAGTTCAAGTCTTACTCTAATATAACAAAAAAGCAAAAGACAAGAAGAAAAGAGGCAGTAAATATTTCTTTAAATAAACAGTACATCTAACTCAGTATTTTTCCCACTTGTACTGACTATTATAAAAATAAAAACCTATTTCATATATAAACTCTGAGCAAAAATTGCTGGTCAGTAAGTATAAGTATGTTGCGAAGTGCTTGTGTCAAAATTATCCTATAGAATTCAGGGCATTCATTTCTAATTTATTAAATTTACACTAGTAATAAATACATGTAAAATTATTTGAATGCCACTATATAGATAGCTCAGTATTATTATTTATTTCACATTGTTTAGCAAGGAACTTTTCAAATAGTTTGGGATACTAATTTGTTAACATCTTTAAAATATCACCACTGTAAAGAATATGGATTTTCCAAGTTATCTTTATCTCAAATCATGACTTCCATCTAATAAAATATTCGGATAGTAGGTTTGAGTTTAAATGATATGAATAAATGAAAAGTGAAATTGCTTAAGAAAAAAGCTACAAGAAACATCATGTCTTTCTAAAGACTTTTTTTTAAGTTTTCCATTTTTCTAATGGAAGTATTTTCAATATTCCTTATTTCTTAATAGAGGCAGAATATGAAGTCACCCAGTGACCTTCAAAACAAGATGGAGTATTAAACTTGGTTGTCCCTGGTTTAAATCCAACATTCTTGTGAGAATGTATTAAATGTGTGGGGCGAGAGATGTATTTTGAATGTTTACATTTTTCTTAATTACACGGCAAACAAGGGAAGGGAGGTAAGAAGGGGAAAAGCTGAAGACTAATTTCTTTTCCTTTGTGCCAATTAGTTTCTTATCAAATTTCTCATGCTCCTCCACTGTACACTTGGATGAGTTTTTTAAAAGATAGATTAGTTTGGATAGTCTTGAGACAAACAAGCCTTTAGAAAATTTTAGATATTGTATTGTCAAGCCTCTCCTTTTGTGTGAAACAACTGGGGAGAACAATGTGTCATCCTGAAAGCTGTAGGCTTTGTTATTCCCCACTTGATATGAGATGTAGCCATTAAGAGGTTTCTTTCCCCTTCCACTAGCCTTGTCCTTCTTAATTAACACTGAAACAGCAAGGGATTCAGTGCAGAAACCCAATAATGACACAAGAAGCAAAAATAAAAACAGAATATGTCTAGCTGGCTTGAGAACATTCCCTTTGACACATTATACAATAAGAACTCACCAGTGCAGTTTTCTGTTGTCACTGAATAAGACTTGCGATTCCGCTATGCTAGCACACTGTTATTTTAGCAATAACTGCAAAGCTTACAAAAAGCTCCTTGTGCTTCTTTTTAAAATAAAGCATAGCCAACTCATTCAAACATACACCAGTGCAAATGTTAAGTATTCTATTCCTGAAATTAATTTATTTAAATAAGTTTAAATACTTCTGCTAAGTAGCCATGCCTGCCATTAAGAGCACATAAAATATTCAACTTCATGCATCTTATCACAAATATTTTAATTAAGAATTTTATCATGCCAGCTGCAGCATATTGGAACAACTATTTAACAGGAATATTTTCAATTTTTCATTGAAATATGTGATCCACCATTCCTTTTAAATATATTTCAGCAAGTTATTAAAGTATCTGACCATGAAGGAAGTTTGTAGATGGTATTACACTTCATTGGAATTGTGCCATAGATTTTAAGCAGATTGGTGAAAGTTATTGCTAGTGGCAAAAGCCATTTAGTCTTTTGGTTGAAAGGTTTTGAAGAAATTGGAGATTTTTATACAACAAGAATCTTGTATATTTATTGTCTGTAAGTCTGAAAATTTAAAAATAAAATGCAACATAAGAAACTGATTAAATTCATGTTTCTAGCTACCATATTGGTTTTTGCAAAATATTGGAAAAGTCATATGCATTAGGAGTATTCATTAGTATGAGAAATTGTTTGTGAGTAAAAATCTCACAAAAAGCTTTGAAAAACTCTACAGTAAAGAACAACCTGGCTCAGATTTGATCATTTGATCATTTCTTTGTTTTATTAATAAAATTTGTCATAATGGATTACCTTTTAATCCATGGTATGTATTAAACTGCAGAATATAAACTGCTCAGAGTTGTACTGTCTGGAGTGACATACAAGGCCTAAGAGTTGTGGAATGATGATGAGGATGATGCATTTGTAGCAGACTGCAGCAAAGAAGAGATGGGCAGAAAATTTCCTTTCATATGAAGGCAATTCTCTTGTGTATTTCATCCTGTTTTCACATATATAAAAATTGATTTGGTTTGAAAGCAGAAAGTATGAAGTGATGAGCAAACTATCAGTTTAATGTAAGTTAATGGCAATTGATAAATGCTAGAACAAAATACAAATTACTATTACTGTAGTAAACATTACAAGATATAAATTACTATCGGTCAGAAAGATGATTTGCAATAATAAACAACACATTTGGTACAGGCCAGTGAATAAATGACTTCGTAAGTAATGAAAATGGGTACATGTTTATGTACATGCATATACTGATATTAACAATTTACTTGATATGCAGTACCATATGTATTACTACAATCCAAATAGGGAAAGCTACTAGAGGATTTAAAATAATAGAAGCATAAAGTCCTTAGATGAGAAGTTTGAGACAACTTTCTGCTATTAAGATTGTATCAGAGATGGATATGTTAATAAAACATAAGCTATGCCTGGCCTTAGCCAGTTATCTGTTTGAAGCAAAAGATAATAATGGCATCTATCTCCCTATTCCATGTAGAGAGACCAAGTGGTTTAGCAGTAGACTCATACTTCATACACTAGCTGTAAAACAGCATGCCCCAGCATTTGAACAACGGTTCACTAACTTCGAAGATTCTTTAGCTGAGAGGCTTGGGTCACAAGCTGTCAATGTATGAAAATCAGTGATGAAAAAATGACACTTATGCTGTGATGTCTTGAGGCAAATTCCAACCTTCTGTTTTTGCTTCACAGAATCATATGCATGCACATAACTGACTTGGTCAGCATTGCAACATACATTTCATCTTTTGCTACTTATTCCTCCAGTCCTATAGACATCTATCTCTAGGAGATGCAGAATAGAATTGAGAGCAAATATAGTTCCTGTCTGTTATATTTTACCAGTATTTTCTGCCCCCTCTTCATTCATAAAGATAATCCCAAAACAAGTGTCAGAACTACACGTTCTATACATATAGTGCTTAGTGCCTGTTGTGCTGCTACAATCAGTGCCTCAATGCTGTCTTTCAGTCCAGCCCTTACCAGGCACTGGTAGGATTTCTGCATCCCATGCAGAAACTTGCCTTGCCATGGCACTTCCTCTGCTTCCTCTTTGTCCTTTGTCTGCTGCTCCCTCAAACATTTTCTCAGCTGCTCATCTTTGGGTGCCATCTTATTGATGAACTCCTGAATGCTCTGGGTTTCATCAAGGATAGTGGCTTTGTCCTCTTTCCAGCTGGTGAACAATCTCTGGGTGATGGGCCTGAGGTGAAGCCTCTATACATTGTGAGGAGCTTCCAGGTCTTCTGGGCAAGGAATTGATGCCTCAATGTGGTTGCTATGTGAGTGTGTGATAGCAAGCTGCTTGTAACTGGTGTGTATGCCTGCTCTGTGGACCACTGGTAGTTCCACCCCATCAGGTTAAGTATCTTCCCTCTTTTGACTACCATCCAGCCACACTTCTCCAGTCTGAATGTTCTTACTGTAGATCTAAGTCAGGTGGATAAGCAAGTTGATGTCTTGCTTACTCTATGCATATAGCTTGATGTCATCCACATAGAGGAGGTGGCTGATGGCAGTTCCACTTTTGAATGTGTATCTGTATGCAATCCTAATAATTATCTGGCTGAGGGGGTTCAAGCTTATGCAGAACAGGAGGAGAGACTGCATCACCTTGGAATATCCTACATTTGATGACCACTTGTACAAGCTGTCTTGAGTTGACTTCCAGTGTTATCTTCCACAGTCTTATTGAGTTCTTGAGTAAGGTTCTTAGTTTTTTCTCAACTTCGTATAGCACTAGACATTCACAGATCCATGTGTGTGGCATTGAATCATCGGCTTTCCTGTCGTCAATCCAGTCTGCTCAGATTGGTCTGTCTAGATCTGACTCTTGGGCAATTGCTCTGTTTATGAGTAACTAGTGTTTTGAACTTCTGGTGTTTTTCCCAATGCCCTTCTGAATGCTCATGTACTGGCCCATATTATCCTGTAGCTTGGTGGCTATGATGGTCGATAGGACTTTCCATGTCGTGGGGAAGCAGTTTATTGGCTGGTCATTGGAAGAGATGTTTCCTTTCATGATCAGCACCATTCATCCTTCTGTTAGCCAGTCTTGGTGGGAGCTTACTGCCAGCAGCAAATTCATCTGTGCTTCTAGGTATTCATGCACTGTTGTTATTTCTTTAGCCAGTTGGTGGAGATCATGACTGGGTAAAGTACTGTCAGCTCTTCATGTTCCTGACCCGGTGTTGGATGTCTGCAACTGGTTCCTATTCTGGGAGATGTCTGTAGTCTACTCTCAAGTCCTGCAGCCACTTTGCACTGTTTTATGAGACATTTTATGTCTTCTCTTTCTTTCATATGTTCTTCCACTACTGTTCCACTTCTGCTGTTAATAGTTTTGCTGTTACTGTGTTGTTGCACTATAGTTGGGAGTATATCTTAGATGGTTCTTTGGAGAACAAGGCATTTATCTTCTTGACCTCTGTTTCTCTAGTGTATCTCCTTAGCCTGGCAGCCAGTGCTTGATCCCTTGTTTAGCAGTCTCTAGGGCTTCAGATGGAGTCAGGCCCTTATATTTTTTTTAGTAGCTGAGTCTTATTATTAATTTCCACATCCTCCACAGCTGACTAACTTCTCTCCAAGTTTCCTTGATTTTAGTTTCTAATCTCCTTTTTGGGGGATGGGGGCAGGGATGTACTGCTGTTTTTCTTGATCATATAGTCAAGTATCTTCAGAATAACAGTGGCTGTAAAGGTAAAGGATTTCCCTGCCAGTTGTGGCCAACTATAGGAAGTGGTGCACATCTCTGATTCATAGCTGAAGGAGCCAGTGTTTGTCTGAAGATGATTTCATGGTCAT
>JANHZU010008216.1:0-24831 GCA_032468055.1 Acrochordus granulatus
CCTTTAAAATAGGCTTAATCCCTGACAACTACATGGAGTCCATGCAATTTTTTTTCTGTCAGGAATAGAAAAATGGATTACCATTGCTTCTTTCAGCTGCTTAGTCCAGCGTACAGCTCTGATATTCTTTGGAGATATCTTGTCCAAGTTCTCACCAAGCCCGATTCGGCTTAGCTTTTAAAGCTAGGCAAAATCAGCCAAGTGGTGCCACCTACTGGAATAAGCAAGGTATAGATGATCCACATTTTTCCAACCTTCGATTGTTCCACTCCATCCATTTAGTTTCCATCTTTAAAAAGGTATGGATCTGCTTTTTTAGAAGTTTGTCCAGTTATATGCATTTCTATACGTATTTCTATATCCTTGCAATTTTCCTCAATCCTAAACCTTTCTGTTATTTTCATTAGTATAAGATAAGTAATTTTTCTTAATTTACATCTTTTTTACAAGCAATTTGGCTTTGCTGTTGCTTTTCAAAAGTAAAAGATTTATTTAACATAAATATTAAAGAATAATGTCTATAGTTACAAGATATTGGTTTATGCCAATACATGATCAACTATAAAGTAAACCACACATAATACTTGGCAGTTTCTAAATATCCCCTACATTTTCATAGGATGAAAAAAAAATTATGATTTGCAGTATTGTTCTTCTAAACCTTTACCATGCTTGCTATAAAGAAGATTGGGAACTCCCCCTTTACATTATTTTTTTCTTTCTTTGTTGTATTTTTCTTTTTTCCTGTCTTCATTTTTCATTTACTTTTCTTTCTTTTTTCTTTATATTTGTATTTTTATTTTGCAAAAGTGTATTTAATAAAAAATTAACTTTTAAAAAATAAATCTTGACCATGCTTGCCTTTGCAATATTCCTGAGATACAGTTCACAGTTAGATTGCCACATGTACAAAAGTAAGGCATAAGGTACCTTAGTTTAGTGATTAACATAAAACACAATTTAGACAATCAAATATGAACCACAAAAAACATGAAGCTGCATTTTCTTTTTATTCTTTTTGATCCACATATCAGAAGGAAGGTAAAGGTAAAGTTTTCCCCTGCCAGTCATGGCCAACTCTAGGGGGTGGTGCTCATCTCCAATTTACAGCTGAGGGAGCCAGTGCTTGAAGATGCTTTCGTGGTCATGTGGCTGGCATGACTATATGCCAAGGCACACAGAATGCTGTTGCCTTTCTCTCCAAAGGTGGTACTTACCTATCTACTTGAAATTTTACATGTTTTCAAACTGCTAGGTTGGTAGGAGCTGGGACAAGTAACAAGAGTTCACCCTGTTACGTGGCGGTGCTTGGGTCTCAAGCTGCCGAGCTGCCGATATTCTGGCTGACAAGCTCAGATTCTCAACCAATTGGCCACCAGCTCCTGCCAACCTAGCAGTTTGAAAGCATGTAAAAATGCAAGTAGATAAATAGATACTGCCTAAATTAATGGGAAGGTAACAGCATTCTCTGTTGTTCAAATTCAAATTCCACATGACCATGGAAGCATCTTCGGGAAACACTGGCTCTTCATCTATGAAATGGAGATAAACACCACCCCCTATAGTTGGACACAACTGAAAGGGGAAAGCTTTATTTTTTTTATCTGAAGAAAATTAAAAACTGTTCCTTGTACTTTCAGAAAACAACTATTATTCATAGACTCATGGAACTATGGTTTGATCTCACACAGTTGAGTAACCAAACCAAAACCTAAAATTCTACTTTGTTTGAAGTTAAAGGCTAAATCAGGGCTAATTTCAGAACCTGCTTAATATGTACCACACCTATGTGTTACCCAGGATAGAACTGTTTCTTGTTAAGAAGTTAAAGTGATATCTGGTTCAGACAGAAAAAACAAACCCTACTTGTGATTGATAATGGAAGTAAATACTTGCAGCCTTTTTTTTTTGCAGCCACAAAGAGAGGAAACTGGGGCTTATTTAAATGGCAGAACATTTAGGTTCATATCCATACTAAACAACACAACGGGTGGTTGCATTTATCCGTTTGCAATGTATATTAAGCATGTTTGTTAGATTTCTGTCCGCATTCTGTATAACCTTCCAGAGGCAATAAAAATCACATTCTTCCAACTGGCCGGCTAAAGGGAAGAATTCTCTGCCCTCCTACATTCCCTTTTTATAACCAAGAGCAATTTGAGAAATTTCCTCTACAAAACTCATTTCCACATTCACAAATGGAAGCACAGGATGATGCTGGCGGATATTCAGATCACATTCCCTGTTTGTTTCTGCTCTATAAACAATGGTTTCCCAGAATGCTTATATGCCTATGATACTGCCATGAACAGTGATGCTCTCCCTTTGCATCCAGTTAACAGGTGTACCTAGAGGGAGGTTAGAGGCAGCTGCCTGGGGAATATAACCTCTTCAGCTGCTCAAGCAGAAAAAGAACTCTACCAGCCCACAGGGAGCCCAGCACGGCTGAATAAGCAACTGTCAGCCACAATCTGCATAGCAGGCAACATCATGCGGCGAAGCTTTTTCCAGACAGTACAATTTTTGGTCGTGGGTGGGCTGACTAGGTCCTTAAATTTGCCCCTCTGTGGAGGAAAAATGGAATTCCTCAGCATAGAGAAAACAAGAAAAATTGACAGTCACTCAAGATTTATTGGCCAGTTGCATGAGCCTTGAAAAAGATATGGCCACTTTATCGGTTTAAAGAGTGGTGTTTTGTATGAGCTTTTCTACCTTATGAAAGCCTTCTTTCAAAGGATTTGCAGTCATAGTTTCCACAAGAGACTTTGTCTGCGCTTTTTCTTCACAACTTAGCATAGGAACATGAGAAAAATCTTTCAGTTGTCCTTGACTTACCACCACAATTGGGACCAGAATTCCTGTTGCTAAGCAAGGTGGCTGTTAAGTTTCAGGGGGCTCGCCAGCCCCACGACTGCATGCTCCTCTGGACTCCCCATGTAAGCCTGCAGAGCCGCATTTTAATTCCTTTTCAGAAGGCTGAGAACTAGAAGTTTTCAGGGCAGAGACACCAGTAAAGTCAACAACTAACAACTGCTCATCTTTAAGGTACTGGGTGTTTGTTAAAATATGGGAAAGGTTGGAAGAAGTGGCCTGGGATGTAAGAGAAAACTGTACCCTCATGTCGATAGAGAGTAACAACCATTTATTAATGGATTCAGTTTGGTTTGCGATAAAGATTCTTATTTAGCTACACTGTGTTAATCACCTGGGTCCTTGCATCTGAGGTTGAGTCTTGTAGTCTAGCTGAGACGTAAAAATCAAGAGACTGATATTTACTGCCCAGCTGGCGGTTAGTGTCTACTTAAATTTCACAGTAATGCTGAAAAGGTGACCGAGGGCATAAAACCCTGTACATCCAACCCCTAGACATATATATTGTCCTGCTCAAGCATAAAGTTCAAGAATTTAAGTTGGTGGTCATCAGTGAATTGTCCAGTTGTAATTTTCACAATCATATATTGAATTGACTGGAAGACTCTGAGCACGAAAATGATGTGCACTAATATTCATCTACAGCCTTTCCATTGTGTGCAGGAGCTCTAAGGCAAGGTACTAGAGGGATATCATTCCCAATTCAGCCATCAAGTATCCAGAACTTCCCCAAGTCAAGTCCCTGACATCTCCAGGGAAGCTGGAAAGAGCCTTGCTTGAAAACCTGAAGAATAATTGCCAGTCACTGTGGCAATATTGAGCTTGATAGAATAAATGGTCTGGTTCAGAAAAAAGCAACCTTCTATATTGTTTGACATTGCACTTATTTTCCTGCAGGTGAGAACAGGTGACATACTGAATTTGATTCTGCTGCAGAGGAGGTGTTGTTTTGCAAGCAGTTCTCATAAGCTGTATCACAGTCCACACATTTCAGCTGTCCTTGTGTGATGTCATCACATCTTGCCAATTTGCATGCTTGCTGCAAAAAGCCTGAACATTTCTGAGAAATGGAGAGGCAGATGTCTTCTTCTTAAAAACACCCAGAAATTCAGGTCAAAGGGAGGAGGAGGAGAAACAGTAGCAGACACAAGTTATCCCCAAAAAAATTGTAGGGAACCAAATGAAATAAAAGAGACTTAGGTGCCACAACAGATAAATCCAAGTTTAACTCACATTTTAAATGCAAAGCAGGTTTTCTTAGTGCCCAAAGGGCAATGAAAGCACTGAAAGTTCTTATTAGCAAATTTTCCTACCTGCAGGATCTTTATAACAGAAAAGGGAAATAGAATATTGTTAAGAGGAGGGGGGAAAGGAAGGAGAGAGAATGCCTCAAAGAATTACACCAGAATCATCATTTTTAGTATATCCACATTGACCAGTTTGCATAATAGATTTAGAACAAAATCATTGTGGCCTTTAGCTGAATGAAATCTATTTCTAATCAGTAAGACAGATGAAGCCTGAAGCAGTTTTTTTTCTTGACAGCCAGGGAAAACAAGGAAATAATACTAAAGAAACAAAGGTTTTCCTTATGGGATAGCTCTGTATTTTGTTAACCTCTTGAAATGAAATGGAGAAAGGACCTTGGGAGATAGGAAGACCAGCAGACTAGACAATGGTCAGAGAAGACACAAGTATACAGAAGGAATGTGGAAAGCACTCTCCTTAGTTTCTTGGTCTGTAAAGTTGAGGGGGAAGAGATATACTTCCAGACTTGTAAGATTCAGTGAATGTAACCTTATAATATAGATAGTACTTATGGATGTGCTTCTTGAATGAACCACTTCGCAAGGTTGACACCAATCTTGCAAGTCTGAAAGTACATCTCTTCCCTTTTGCCTTTATATTCTAACAAACTAGGGGGGTGGTGGGTCTCTTCTCAGACATTTGCCATGCCCATATTCCTTCTGTACTCAACTGCCTCTTATCTGATCATTGTCTAATCAACTGCTCTTCCTCCTGTCTCCCATTCCCACATACCATCACACCTCTGCTGAAACTCACAGACCATGAAACAAAGCTTTCTTGCATTCTACATCTGTTCATGCTCGTGTAGTTTTTCACTGGAAGGAAGGATAAAACATTCACGATTTTGTATGTTAGGGTTGATGTTGTTGATACTGCACTGAAAAAATACATTCAAAAGTATTTTCTGGAATTATGATCTAAAGCAGAAATGGACAGTTTCCAGGCCTACAAAATCTGTTTTCTTTTTTTGCTAGTTTCCAAGATCCAAAACCTGGAACCAGATAAAAAATAGTAAGTTCTCAAGATAACTTTGTGCAATTCTATTTGCCATGAATGTGTTTTCTATATCAAGTGAATCCTTTACATCATTGGAAGTTAAATTCTTGCTAAACTATTGCAACTTATTTGAAGGAGCCTCATGGGATCCATTCTGACTAACTCATTTTATTAAAAGGCACATGCTTTTGTGGCTTATCAGAACTCTTCCTCAGTTTTTGCTACCATAGGCTGATATGGATCTCCTCCTACAATGACCACAATTTATCTGTGGTAGATTCCTGATGCAAAATTGTATGATTTTAGTCCAATTGCAGACTTCTTTGCTACATTCAGTGCTAGGAAGACCAGGATTTCACCAACTCTCACAATCTTTCCCTTGATTTCCTTCAATGTACAGCAGCTAAAGAGTAAAGTATATACAGCCACCTCAAAGTCTTCCAAGATTAATTCTTTAGCTAAAGATATCTTCTGAAGAACAGAAGAAATAAGGGGTAACTAAAAAGAGAAAATAATGTATGGATTTCTTTACTTCTGTTTTTCTTTTGCAGTTATTCAAATACAGTACTTACCAACTTTCAAGTAGCTTCAGAAAAACAGACCCAAGAATTCATGATTTAACCAATGCCTACGAATGAATGAATGAGTATGGATGTTGCTTCTAAATCCAAAGAGAAGTCGAAGGAAGGAAGGAAGGAAGGAAGGAAGGAAGGAAGGAAGGAGGCAGGCATTGTTTCCTCATTATTTCATCTTCGATGGTTTTCATTTATGATACTATCCAGATGCATATCTCTTGCAAATTATTATTCTGAAATGTATTCCAATTCAAGATATTCTTTAAGATTCATGGCAAAATCATGAATCTATTTGTAAAAGGAGTAAGTCCTTTTGGTCAAGAGAGCTTTGTTTTTGTTTCTTTAATAGTTTCCAGATATTATGGATGAAAATTGTTACAACAGCAAAAAAGTAAATGCTATAAAATAAAATTGCCAGCTGCTATAGCAAATCTAATTCTGGCTCGATCCCCAGATGAATCAAAGAGGTAGAAAAATTATAGAAAGAAAGAACTCAACCTTAAGTGTTTAGTGCTGCTTAGTATGCATGCATACATCTTTAGGGAAGAGAATAAGGTTTTTTTTTTATTATAATTCCTACTCTAAGTGTGACTTTAGGAAGAATGCCTGAGTTTGATATTTTTTTGGGTTCTACGAGACAAATTGTGTTGCATACTGACATTTAATGACACCCACGGGGAAAGAGCATTTGAGAAATTGACTTATATTTAACCAGAAGGAATAAAATAGTAAAGTCCTTCAGGAAAAAAAAAGAAGGAATACTCTTACACACACACAACAATAACCCTTTTAAATGTGTTGCAAAAATATTGTCTTACACAATGCACAAAGATCATTAATTCAACTACCTGGGTAGTATGTTCTTTAATGTAGAGTAAGTTTTCTATAGCTATAAGTTTTCTATAGCTCTGGTTGAATCATTTTGGACTACTGGAGAATGAAACTAGAATCCTCTTCAAATAAAACTTAAATCTGTTATGGATTATGATTCTCCATAATAATAAGTCCATTTCTCAAATGTGTTATATTTCTTTTGCCCACTTTTGCAATTGGAAGTTTTCTGCTACAACAGAAGTGTAGCAGAAAAAGGAAAAGGAGGAGGGAAATGGAAGGGTGGTGGTCACACAGTACTGCCAAAATGTTTGATATTATTACAAAAGTCTAATTGAGTTCCCATGACTGGTAAAAAAATAATTTCACTGCAGCCATTTTGAAGACTCAAAGAATTTTGGGCTACCAGTATTTGACTCCACAATCATTGTGCATTTATATAAAATTCTAAGCCTTTTTACGGCTAAGCTTAGCTAAAGTCTAAAGCAGGTTAAATCCAAAAATACTAAGGAATTCCTTGAAGCTTGGCATTTACACAAATCAGCCATCAAAAGACACAAAAAATAAATCATATTTACAAATCATTCAAACGAGACAATAAAAAAGAAGGAAACAAAAACATACAAAGAATCTTAGATATCTCATAGAGAGAAGTCAATATTCTATCAACTCCTCACTACAGTGCCTTCAGAAAATCGAAGACCTAAAAATAGAAGATGAAATTATGATTTAATTTGATGTCACTGTAGTCTTTATGTCCATAGGTCCAGAACCAACCAAGAATCCATGGCTTTGAGAGAAGGAAGGGCAGAGTCAGGGGTTAAGAGAGGTATCAGCCAGGAGTCACTATGCATGCACAAACACTAAAGTTTCAATCCCACATGAAGACTGCTAGCTTTATCTGGGGAAATGCAGGTGCTTGGTGGGCAGTTGGAGAAATTCTTGTGACCTTGTAGCTTCAATAAACCTGTGGATTAGAACTGACCTTCAAATCTTAGAATGGCACAGTACTATGTAAGACATCTGAGGTAGCTAAATGCAAATCTGAAATACCCAGAATCATGGATCTCATCAACCTCTAGGCTACTACCTACTTCCAGTTTGATGGACAAATATACCAACAAATCAAAGGAATATTCATGAGATAAACACACTCAGAACTCATAGCAGAGACTGTAATGCAGCATCCAGAAATTATAGCACTCCCGTGCATACAGCCAAAATTATGGATCTGGTATGTAGATGAGACCTTCATTATAATAAAAAAGAACAACTAAATAAAGACACATGAAACAATCAACAACATCTTTCAAGGAATAAAATTCACATGGAAAGAAAAAAAAACAGTAACACACTACCCTTCCTGGATATCCTCATCAGCAGGGGAAACAAAGGTAAATTAGAAATGCAAGGCTATCAAAAAAGCAACCCATACTAATTAAGTGCTCCATTACCAAAATTGCAACCCAATCTCCCACATGAAGAGCTGCATAAAAACATTATTCTGCAGCAACCCAGAACACCAGAAAAAGGAAACAGATAACGTATACAACATCTTCCAAATGGATACCCACACAACTTTATCAAAAAGTGCTGGACCAGTTAACCCAGTATAGCACAATCAAACAAGGATAACATTGCCACCTGTGAAAAATTTCTCAAACACAACCAACAGACTATTACAATATTGTAGCTTCACCATAGCACACAAACCAACTAAAACTCTACCAAACTTCTTAAGTAAATCAAAATACTCAAGAGACAAAATACTCAGTAGAAGAAAAATCAGGATTTATCTATAACATACAGTGTAAGGACTACAAAAGCCACTACATAGGACAGACAGGAAGAAGATTAGCAGAGTGCATCCATGAACACCAACTGGCAATCAGAAAATGACAAAAATTTCTTAATGTCACAATATATGGACAGACTCAACCATAATTTCAACTGGGAAACTTAGCATCCTAGACCTAGAAACTTAGCATCCTAGACAAGCTAAACACAAAAATGCTAGGGAATTCCTGGAAGCTTGGCATTCAGACAAATTAGCCGTCAATAGACACATAGAGATAAACTACATTTACACATTTTATTGCTGAGGGGCCTTTATGGGAGAATAGTTGAAAAAATTGAGCTGCAGCTATTATTTATGTGTTCCAGCTTGTTTTCATATCATTCTGTGAATGGATTGGCATGTTATGTAACTATTATTTTATGTGTTTTTGGCACATCCAATTACAGAAAAACATATTGAAAGAAGAGATCGTACAGAGATCCTCCATATTGAAAGTAGAGATCCTCCATTTTGAAAGCAGAGATCCTATAGAGATCTTCCATACTGAAAGCAGAGATCCTCATATTGTAAACAGAGAACCTCCATATTGAAAGCAGAGATTGGTGACTTGACAGAAGTGTTTCTCAACATTTAAGATGTATGAACTTCAACTCCCAGAATCCCCTAGCCAGCAACTTGCTGGGGAATTCTGAGAATTGAAGTCCACTTTTCTTCAAGTTGCCAAGGTTGAGAAACACTGCTTTATAGTGTATGAAGGAAGCGGAGAGGACAATATGCTGAGATTTGCCAGATACAGTGCTACCTCAAGCACAACAGTTTAGTCACTGAGATTATCAATTCTAGGACCATGAATGTGATGGAATGCTTTTTGATAAATTGCATCCATCGTACCTCTAAGAAGCATGCAGTTGTCTCCTCAAATCCACTTGTAAAAATTACAATGCAAAATGAAAGATTTGCTTAGCTTTTCTAAGAAACAAACTGAGTATGTGATGGGAATTCTGATGGACTGGCACAAACCATTATCTGTCTTTCAAAATAAGAGGCACCATGCCATTGTTTTAATCAATAATGTATTATTTCCCTCCTCGCTCTCCAGACATCTCCTACACTCATGTTTATTGTGTGTTAATAGGGTCCCCCCTCCCTTCATTTTCTTTCCTTTTTGCAGTGATCTGAATGTATTCGGTTAATGCAGCTGACATAAAACATGTGAAATGTGCTGGCTGCCTTGTGAGACCTCTGGGAAAATGAGACTATGTTTCTTTGACAAAGCCACCCTCCTGAACAAAAAACAACAACAAAAAGGCAAAGGAAACAGAAATAACAGAAAGCAGAGGCTGAATGATGCAGGGATCAAAGCTAGAAAGCTTGCAAAGAATAAGGATAAAAAAAGAGGGAAGAAAACAGGATGGCATCAAACACTGTGATGCCATCTCTAGCTTACATTATTGTGAAGGGAATGTTAAATAGTACTGTAACCTTAAATGAAAATGCCATTCAAAGAGAAGAGAAAAAAGAATGTGTGTGTCTATGTGTGTCTGTCTGTACGTTTCTCTTTCTTGTTCCACTTGCTGCTTCTTTCTTCTGCTCCAAAAGGGTGAGTCCACCGTGACAAACTTTCACTAGGGAATTCCTCAGGGTGCTATTTAGGTAGGGCAAGAATGGTCATAACCTCTCCCCCTCCCTCTCCCATTTCTGACTAAAAGTGGCATCTAGAGGTGAGATCAATTCACAGGTGTTGTTGACTTGAGAAACTTTACAACAGATTGCTGTCATAAAGTCCCATCTGTAGAAAGTCTTACCCATATTGATAATTCTGCCATTAAAACTTGATGCCCTGGACATGATTTGAGGACATGCTCTCACTCAGGGTTGGAGAACCTCAAGCCTACATGCCTCCCTATTTCACCTGATAAAACTCAATTTTTGATAATCTTTCTGTTCTTGGAGAAAGTTGCTGTAGGCAATGATACCATTCATACTGCTTTTCCTCTTAGATAAAGGAACTGTAAATCTTATCTGTCTTCTTTTCCTCATTCAAATCATGGCCACCATTTTTATTAGTTCTTCAGCAGTCTTGCTGTAGAGCTTCCCAAATCCCTACCCTCACACTTACACACATGATTAGTTAAGACACATTCATCTCCTAGTGGGACTCATTAGAAAAGACTGTGATGCTGGGAGGGATTGAGGGGAAGAGGAGAAGGGGACGGCAGAGGATGAGATGGATAGATAGCATAGTCAGTGTGATGGGTGTGGGCTTGGGAAGACTCCGGGAGGCAGTGCAAGACGGGGGGGCCTGGCGTGGTGCAGTCCATGGGGTCGCAAAGAGTCGGACACGACTGCGCGACTGAACAACAACAACATCTCCTAGTGACTCCATTGACAGTTCATCTCAACTTATTGCCTGCAACAGCTGACAGCTCTTCCAAGGACAGTCCGATAAGCTTTGAGTCCATTCATCCATTCATCCCCTCATCTATTCTATTCCCCTTCTTCTCACCCTTTCAATCTTGCTGCATACAGTCATTATAATTTCCATTATAATCTGTTAACATCACAGTTTCAGATATGTGTGTTGCCACATGCTGATCATCACCTCAAGTAAGAAGTCAGATTTTATTTAATTAGGATGGACTGGATATACAAACTTAGTAAGCTTACATACCCAAGATTCAAATCAACAGTTACTTGAAGATGACTTGAGAAAAAGCAGCAGAAATAACATAATCACTTTTGAATCATGGATCAAGTCCAGTTTTGACATAAATTACAAGATGATTATGATTTAGGTTATCTGATCTATGTTATCACCAAAATATCCTTATCTTTCACGATCTTATGTGTCTCTCCTCTTTATTATCCCAATGTCTTCATTCTTGAATGCAGCCTCCCCCCCAGAAAACCTCTGTTTTATCACCTTCACTTTGTCACAGCCAAGGAAGCTTCACTAAGCATATCAGTCGGCATTTCCTTTGCTTTTTGATGTATATGAAGCAGGTATATAAACTTGGAATTGCATCTTAGAACAGCTCTTGCAACTGTTATGTGGTCTTATGAGTACACAACACAACTACAGGAGGAGACTCAACGAAATCCCATTTGTGGCAATAACAGGGAACTACTGTTCTCATCTCTACTACACTTGGCACCATTGATGTAAGTAGCCAAAAGGTGTTATTTCATCATTGATTCAGTGGTTTCCATGTACTAAAAGTAACCAGTAATGGTTCAAATTTCCAAGAAATACTTCAGATTTTGGACAAGCCTTCTCAATCTGAGCAACTTCCTTATGATGGAAAGAACAAGTTGTATCAACACTTATCTCCTTCCAAGCCTATCAGCTCACCAGCCTGCCTGGCCACTGCCTTCTTTTGCATTACAGTGAAAAATTGAGTCATTTCAGCTCAACTCTGACCAATAGGAATGTGTTCTACTGTTTTCTTTTTAAGAAAGAATGTGTGCTGGAAAAACTGTTTTCTATTATTTCAAATGCAACCTAGTTTAGTCTCCTTAGCAGCACTTGCATTCAATGGGACAGAGTTATCTTCAGAAATCAATGGGTGGTTTGCAAAAGGAATGAAGAAATAAATTAGGTGTGCAAGCACGATATAGTATGTTCAGACATATGCAAGAAACATTGTAGAAAAAGCCTTGTTTACAGAATATTAATGTTATTAATTGTATAATATATAGATTAATGGCTAAATGCCCCCTACAACTTTCAAACCTGCCACATGGAAAACTGGAAAATCAGGCATCTGGTGTTCAGCAGTTTCAGCATGACATTTATTTGGCAAATGAACGTGAGATCATAAAACCTGGCCAGATTTTTACCTTTCTAATATTATTTAGGCAGCTCTGAACTCCTTTTATTAGTTTAAATAGATCCAAGCATGTTAATTTGCCTTCATTGTTTTATTTTATAGGTAGAAAAAGCCTACTATACTGTCACATAAGCTGCCACTGTTGCTTAGAAGTGGTTGTTCTCATTATTTTTTAACAAAACAGATTTCTGCTGCTCCCAAAGCAGCACAGAATATTAAATAAATAGCCCTGTGTATCTATTTTCTGAGAATTGCCTTTCTGGAGTTGTGATCTGTATCCACATGGTCAGCCAATAATAGTAATCAAATAATAACAGCAATAATAATAGTACTCTATTTTTTATTATGAAACTCATGGGTGGCTTCAGTCAATCAAGGAGAATGATACACTGTAAAATTGCTAAAAAACATCAACAGTGAATATATATTTAAATACAATTTGAGAGTTACATTTGGGGGGAAAACTGTACCACAATTTGAAAAAAGTAATTTAAAAAAATAGAACAATTCAGAACAGCTGCAAAACAATGCCTTAAAATCCAGTTGGAATCAGTATATTTTCATGTTTCTATTTAAAAGACCTAAAATATGGGATGTGGTTCATCTTTATTGACGGGATATTCACTAGGCATTTAAAAGTCCTCTACCACACATTCAGCAACCCAAGTAAAGGATACAAAGACCAGGTTTATGTAGGTGCTAATTTCAATCGTCCAACTTCTTTTTAATCAAACTTTTCTGCCACTGTTTTTGTTAATTGCTCTGGTCTAAGCTTTTAAAACATATTTTTTTCTGACGTAAACTCTTCCTTTAAATGTTACTACCATATGGTTCAATTTTTTATTCTCCACCACCACAGTGTATGCTAGGATACTCCATTTAAAAACAACATCAATGATGTTGCTATGTCAGATGAGAATAGATTAAAGAAATCACTCCCAACATTAATTTCGTTTGCCTGATTATATGTTATAGATCTGTCCTACATGGTAAATAAAGAACCTTAGTCCCAATGATTCTTGTCTTTCCAGGATATCATTCTTCCACAGAAGAATGACGGAAAAATTTAATTACATTTGACCAGAAGCAGTTATGTCTCAAACATGCATTCACATGTTGAGATGTACCTTGTTCTCTTCATTATCCCTTTGTGGGTTACTTTGTCTCTTTCCTGTTATATTTCAATGCCTGTAATAAAGTCCTCATTAGCTCCACGTAATGAACATTTACTGGCTGAAACAATGGAGTCCAATCTCAGGAAAAATTTGGGCTTGGATTACTGTTAAACAGACTGTGACTGTAACCTTCAGAAGTGAAGGTCAGCAGCTTCAAGAGAAAGATGTGATTTGCTGCCATTTATGCCTTGATAGGAAAATGATGGAGAGTGTAATTGCTGCCATGGTATTACTTGCTGCCAGTTGCTAGGTTCCTACATCCAAGATGTAGGCAAAGTGACTGAAAGCAAAACATTTTCCCTGCCCAATTCTTTGCAGGATTTATAACATGAAAAGGGGAAGCAGAGATCCAGTTTGATGTAGTGGTTAAGGCACCAGGGTAGAAAACAGGTGACCATGAGTAAGGACTGTGAAAAAAATAGTTATCAACAACATGAGTGAACGGATAGTTGTTAAAAAGAGTAAATGGTATTGGATAGTCTATCTTCCAAGAAGCCAGAAATATAAGACAATGTAATGGTATGTGGGAATGACCTTAGGAGACAGGAGGAAGAGATGCAGACTAGACTTATAGTCAGACAAGCAGTTTCTGAGTCCACAGAAGGAATGGGATCGTAGCAAATGCCCCAATTAGAACAAGCAAAAAAAAAGGTTGTGGATATTGAAAAGCTTATCCAGTTTTTACCACTGTTGTTGCTAACACAGTCAGACTACTTTACTGCTGATTTCTTAGATGAGTGGTCTATGGAGCTTTTTCAGATAAGTGTCACACTACTTTCAGTCCTATTAAATGGAACAGTACTTGTGATTTTGGCAATAATATCTGCTAAGAATCTAATGAAAGTATCTTGGAAGAGGACCTTTGCAATAGGAAACAAGAATCCACATCTGGAAAGAATCATATCACTGGCTACCTTATCTAAATCCAGCTGGGCATGAGGCAAATTAATGAGACAGGAAGGTGGAGCTTGGTTGTTGTTGTGGTGGCAACATTTCTCCTTCTGCCAGGAAATCAGGTTATTCATTTGGTCAGCATATAAAACACCAGCAGCCAGGAGAAAGGTGAATATCTCAATAGCATTAAAATAATATATTCATTGAAGCAAATCGTTTTCTTTCTCTCTCTCTCTTTTTTGTTATATCCAACATTCCATGTTCAAAACAGTGGGAAAAATTATAGGTCTCAATACTGAAGTGACAAGTAAATGATGGAGAGAATCCTAATAATTCACAACACTTAATAATACAGCCCTACACATATTATTAAGGAAATAACAGCATTGATCCTGAAAAGAGGCCTTTGTAATTCCAGACAGAATCCAAGCAGGAGAGGTCACCAACAGTTATAACTATCATCATCCTTCCTCTCTGAATTTAATTGCTTTGAAGTTCATGACAATATAATGCTCTTCTAAGGAAAATGGGAATTTATTTACAGCATGTTTTCTGCAACCATAGAGTTGTATTATTGTATAGCTCTCACTGGGCATTCATTTTCACTGGTGCTTACAATAAAAGAGTGAAATTGTGCAGGCAGATTTGTATGCATCCTTTGAAAGAGTTCTATCTTGTCTTCGTAGCCCATTATGCATCTTATGAGATGGGATGGATAATTTTAGAAATGAAGACGCTACTAAATCTTATTTGGTATTTATAGATGAACTGCTGTTCCCCACTCCCACCTGTAAAAACATAGAAAGAATGATGCAGGGAAAAAGATTTAGTCTTATGAGCAGAAAAGAGATTCTTTTAGACTTTTGCTCCCAGATCACTCACACTCTTTTCCAGCTTAATCCTCCCTCTAAGTTTTACCTAACTTTCTGCTTCTTTATCCTGATCATGCTGAAGGATATCAGTTCATGAATGGCTAAGATTTCTGAAAACTATACTGATTCCGCACACAGTAGGAAGGTGAAAAAAGTAAATAAAATAAATAGCAAATTCATCTCTCCATGAAGCTATTGAATATACTATTTGAGAAAGTCTAGAAAATTGTGTTTATTTATCCAACACTAATAACTGGTTATAAGTGAAAATGTGGGAAGATTTCCCTAATCCAAACTCAGGTTTTGGATTAATATATGAATATATATCATCTTCTTTTCTCTTGAGAATTTAAGACAGCATAAATGATGAAATCATTCAATTCTCCCAATCAGCCTTGGAGATCTGATTGCTATGTGGTCAAGTGAGGTCTTAAATTAGGATTGATTTGTTTCAAGACAGCAATTTAAACAATGCACATTGTTGAAACAATGTGGGCCAAATATCCAAGTGCCCAGAATTAGTCCTGATATATATGTATGATGCAGCCATGTACTTGCTATATACAAGTAGTCCTCAATTTACAACCACAGTAGCGACTGGAACTTCCATTGCTAAATGAGAGTTGTTAAGCATCCAATTTTATGACCTTTTTGCTACAGCTGATGAGGCTGTTAAGTGAAACACACAGTTAAGCAAATCCGGCTTCTCCAATTGACTTTGCTTGTCAGAAGCTGGTTGAGAAGGTTGCAAATGATGATCATATGACCCCAGGATACTGCGACCAACGTCAATACATGCTGGTTGCCAAATGCCCAAATTCTGATCACATGACCAGAGGGACTCTGTGGCAGTCTTAAGTGTGAGAGCAGTTGTGAGTTTTGTTCGTACTGTCGTAACTTTGAAATGTTATGGCTGTAAGTTGAAGACTACCTGTATGCATGTATACAATATGAACATTCAGCTATATGCATATTCTGTATGCAATGCATTTTAGTCCCATGCATCTAATTATGCTTAGTGTTTCACTGCAAATCTTCCTATCAATAGAAAAGACCAGGAGGGAAGGAATGCAGCCCAGATCATGTGCCTTTATCTGTTCTATGCAGATAGGATTTTAAAATGATTGAGGGAGGCTACATAATGAGTGTGGGGGAAAGAGGAGCAGTAAATCATACGCTGAGAAACAAATACAGTTTTGCAATGGCAGAGATTGTCTGTCTGATGCTCTAGAAGAGGGGTGCAGAAATTCAGGTTCACAGAACCCATATTTCTGGGCTGCTTACAGATCCCCAATTGTCTGGTGAAAATCTACCCGTCAGCTTGGTGGGCAATTTACTGATTCATTAGTCACCCCTGACTTATCCTGCCATTGTTAACTAATGAGTCGGAAATTACCTTTATTTTATTTTGTTATCAGGAGTTTGCAGGGCCCTTTCTGCTTTCCACTTCAGTTGTTCTCAGTCAGACCAGAGAACATGGGCAAGCCACAATCAGCAGGAGCACGAGTTTGAATGCTAGGAAAGAGAGAACAAGAGGAAGCGACTGCCAGAGACGTCACAAGCGTGTGCCAGGCAGTACAGATGGCCTGCCATGCATCCAAATGCTTATTCCAGCAACTTGCCTCTTTCTGAATGGTGACTGTATTGTCATCATATACCAACAAGCAGGCATTTCCCAAATTCCTACAATCAAATCTATGCGAGATGTGCCAAACTAGAAGAATAATGAGCCTTACAGGTGGGAGAAATTTGATGGTCTGGTGGAGACAAACCTGATAAGGTGGAAAGAATGGTAAAGCTTAGTACAGCATTCCAACTAATTAAAAAATTAGAAATTTTAAAAAGAAAAACAAAAATAGGTGGAACATGCAATGTCCTTCATCCTCAATGAGGCATGGGAAGTATCCATTCTTGTAAAAGGATCCTCATTAACTATTGCAGATGGGAAGCAAAACTGTTTGGGTTTTCTCTCTCTCTCTGCATGGATAAAACCATCCTGAACTTCAGAAACAAGAGAAGCAACACAATTATCATTTGGGATTTCCATTCCTTAAAATTCTGCATTAT
The DNA here is from genome assembly GCA_032468055.1 of Acrochordus granulatus. Lineage (NCBI taxonomy): Eukaryota > Metazoa > Chordata > Lepidosauria > Squamata > Acrochordidae > Acrochordus > Acrochordus granulatus. Next base: position 17,218 of record JANHZU010008216.1, read on the forward strand.
ATACCTCTCTTTTTACAGAAACAGTGTTGACTGAGCTTGGTTATTCACTTGAAGATGTTTCATTAACTAACTTGATAATACCATCAGTGTGAGTGACTGTGAGGTTTGCTCTCTGTTTATATTCAATAGCTTGCTCTACTCATTTTGGTGGGATGTGACTTTATTCTTGATTCATGTATTGTTTTCTGCTTGATTGTTTTTCTGTATTTAATCCCTGCTTATCTAGCATTGGCTGCTAGGGAGGAAATGTTCTGATTTTTTTTGTTTCTGTATTATCTTTTTTATTGTCTGTTTTGAATGGTATGTAAATATGATTTATCTGTGTTACTTAGAGATCTCTATGTTACCTTGTTTATCTCTACCCAAATTACCTAATTGGGTAATGAAATATCTGCAAGCAAACAACCCAGCTTAGAGAGCACCAAGGACTCCACAATTCAATCCTGAGATACATGTGTCCTGTTCTATTAGAAACAGTATTATAAAAATATTTTATAATAACATATTAGAACACCATTTCCAAACCTGACATCCATCTGTATATCTATATTGATACAGCAAGTCCAACAATATCTACTTTCATTTGCAATAAGCTATTGTCTCTTATATGATTCCACCATTCTTCCATTAGTTTGAAATGGAAGTTCTGGATCATCACTAATGGTTAGGAGATATAAGTGGAAAGAAGCCTATGATGCAAGAACAGTTTTCAGTGGAGGATATAGCCAAGACCTTAGAACAAGACTGAAGGCATTTCTAATTCGGACTCTTGTTAAAGACCTCTTTAACTCTTGTTAAAGACCAATGGGATGGATAAAAAGATAGGGAATTTTTTATTTCTTTCTTTTTGAAAGAAGATTCCTTTTTCCTGGCAGTGTTCTAGCAATATGACATAGAGTCTGCCCTCCTGCAAAGGCCCATAGCTCCAATTCACAATTACTGATATGAAGGGAAGCAGGCCTTGGGGTAATTTTTCTAAATCCCCTTGAACAATGCAATAGCACTGACAGGCCACGTTCAGCTGCGAAGCAAGGCTCGTTTGCTTCCAGAGAGGGTTCTCTTTCTTTTTTTAAACTGGTATAAAAAGAAAGGCATGAATAAATTGTGATTTATGGGATGTCAAAAGCACTGGGCTGCTTTTTTTTCTCTTCCCCATATACCATACTCAATATATTCTTTCTGCTCCTCAAACAACTGTTTTGCAGGTTGCAGATGGGAATTCCTTTGAGAGTAGAATCTTAAACAGCAGGTTTAGAGGGGGAGAAGGGGAACAGTGGTGGGAAAAGAAGATAGGGAGTAAGTGCTTCTTCATCCTGGCCAGATGGTATAAATGCTAAAAGGGAAATTGTTTATGTCAACCATACTTTCAGAAACCACAAATATAGCAATATGAGTAGAGGGCAAAGGGAATGGCTTTGAAGGAGAAGAGCTGCTAACAAAGAAAATATCAGATAAGAGGGGCTTGAACTCAGGTAAAAAAAATAACATGAGAAAACATCTCAGACAAGCCACTCCCTAGTTCACACAAAGAAAAAGTGAGGAAAGGAATAGCACATTCAAACTCAGATGATTCTGTAGTAGTCCTGATTGGTTTTTAAGCCTGGTCTGCCTTGTTGAGCTAATAATATGTTTGAAAAAGAACCAATTTACCAGTGTGTATCCTTTGATAAACGTTTTTCTCAGGACTACTGAACGTACTGAGTAGCTTGTTAAACTAATGACAGAGAATGGACTAAAGAAACAAACAGGTTATCTAGGAAAAGAACCACAACTCAGTAATAAAACATATACTATGCAAAGTAGAAGGTCCAGTGTCAAGGCGATTTTCGCCATCATATATTCTTAAACTTGTTCCCCCTCTTTGTGTCAAATGTCATACATTTTACCAATCACATGTTTATTATCAGTGCTTCACTTCACACCCTGTCTTACTTTGTTCTGTACCATAAATCTTTTTGTCCATTTTGAATCTTTTTGATAACTGTAAATGGAAAAACACCAATATCTATATCTTTTTGCTATTAATTACTGTCTTGATTTAATTTTAAATTATCCTTGATGGTTTTCCAATAATTCCCATACACCAAGCATTTGTCCTTGTCTGCTGTTTTTCTTCTATGAGATCCATAAGTGTGTTTTTGGGTAGAACCTGTGTTTATATCTATTCCATATTCTCAATATGGCCCATCTAAGAAAATAGTTTTTAAAATTCACATTAATTTGATTGCATCATAAATATCCATGGCATTCAAACCTCAGGTCATGAACTTCTAACTCCAGAAGTCTTTTGTTTCTCAGCAACATCCATTCTTTCATTCAGACCAAATAACAAGCAGTGAAACACAATTTCAAATCTGGTAGAATAAGATAACTGGTAAGTAATGGATTATCATCCATTTCATTTCCTCTCACAGTCCTGTAGGCAAATTACAGTAGTTTTCATCACCTACCATTATATGTGTACTCTTAAATTGACTCAGATGAATTTCAGCTCTATACTAAGTTTCATTTTACTGACCTGAAAATTGAAGTCGAAGAAAAACCACATAGTAAATCAATCAGAAACAAGAATTAAAACTTGTGGGGTAAATTCAGGGTCTGCAAATATCTTTGTTCTTATGAACAAGCTTTGCCTTTCTATGGGATATTCATTTTACATATCATCTTACTCCAAATTGCCAATCTGATGCATATTCCCAGCTTGTTTTGGGCTATTCTGTGGTGCAACTTTAGAATATTTAAATGCCCAAAGACTAACATCTTATAAATGCAGGTTCATCTTCATATGAACAGTGTCCTTTGTTCATAAAGAGACAATTTCATATTAAAATTTTGAAAACAAGATAAATGATTGAGAGGAATAGAACATCAGAGAATCTTTGGCATTCTAAGGAATCAAAAACTTACTTACTTTTCATGTAGACAATCAGTAACAGCCAAGATTTTTATCCAGTCTTTTTACTACAAACATGGATACATAAATCACCAAAATTTCTAAAATTAATTTTCCATTTTTTAAAAAAACCCTAAGTTCTTCTCTGATATGATGCATGCAAGTTATGCATACCAAACATTTCAGAAACAATCCAGTGAATTATCCTAAATTCTTCTAGAACATGTCATAAAATTATGATTTCTCACAACATATTCTGCCTAGATATGAAATTAATCCATTTTCTGACAAAAGCTTCCAAACAATAATAATAACTTTAACTAGGTTTATGAACACAGCCATCAGGTGTTTAAGTAATCTGCTTGAATGTGTTTTATTAACATAGAGTGTTTCTCATAAGTGGTAAATGTTAGCAGAGTGAACTATCTGCGTCTATTTTTTTAAAAAAGTCCTAGCATAATTAGCAAAAGCTGATATGTTCAGGTGATCAAAAATTCCCATTACATTATATCTATAAACCCAAATGTGCTTTTAATGTATTGGAATTGTTTTAGTGAAATTTCTTTGAATGTTCATTCTCTGTCCTTGGAACTGCCCCCTCTAACCTGCTTTTATTTGCCTGTAGGACTTTAATAATAAACAGTGCTCTAGTAGCCAAGCTCTGATAATAATAAAAGCTATAAAAAGGTGCCTGCTCCTCAATTCAATGGTCATTATACAATAAAATTATCAGCAGCAACTTCAAGTGCTGACAGATCTCCATTACTTTCAACACAGGGGAGCTGGCAGTCTCATCTGAATTAACTATCTACTCAGCTTTGTTTTTAATTAAGCTCCCATAGTGTTTCTGAAAGGCCATGGATGAGTTAGTCCTTGCTTGAGACTAATCTAGAGAGATTTCCAAACTCAGCATTTCATGGCAGGACACAAGCCCTCTCTGATGTCAAGATACTGGAGAGTAAAAAATTAAGAGCAAAGGTATGTTAAAAAGGTCATTCTTAGACACCTGGAGTCCTGTTCATTTGGCATGTTAGAGAATCCCACTCAACTTGGTCAAATGCCTTCTTGTATCCAGAATGGGATCATCATTTATGCAATGATTATTGCCTTGGTGATTACATTGAAATTTTTTTCAAAATATGTAATAAAAATAGGAGATAAATCCTGTAGAAAAAAGACTAGCTGAAATAAGGGAAAGAGTTAAATGAGGCATCAGTCTAGAATCCCTATATAAGAGGATGAAGTCCAACCCCCCTTGAATGCTGGTGACCCTCATCTAGTTTTGACCAGGTGCAAACTGTTAGTTTGAGAGGATTCTTCTGCATAGGCTTTGGCAATAAAGCAGCTATTTAGGAACCTTCATGTGTGAATCTTGTTACTTCCATTTGGCAATCCTGATCTTTTTATTAGTTTTGTAAACTAGATAATATAGAAATTAATACTAGAACTTTCTGATCTTCTGATTCTTCATCAACCATCTTGAAAGATGGGAATGTGGATGGGGAGATCTTTCTGTCTCAAGGATTTATGAAAACTCTCTTCAAGTCTGTCTTCAAACAATGTATGAGAGAGAGAAAGAAAAAAGGGAAAGAGAAGGAGTTGCTAATGTAGTTACTCTATCTTAAAAGTATTCTTTGATTTACAGATCTCTTTGTATTACCATACTAAAAAATTAAAAAATCAAGAAATAATAATAAATAAAACAATATTGCTTCAGCATGAAAACTAATGCTTGTATATTCTAATTGTGGGATCCATTTCTACTCCAGGGCAATGAATTCAGCTCAAGCATTTTCTATTTGCATTTGTTCCCTTTCACACTGAAACAAAGGACTGAAGCTCAGCATGTTTTATTTCTCATGTTATCTTCTGTCTGTATTTCTTTTAGCTCTAACAGAAACTGAGTGGACATTCAAAGAAAGCTGCAGAATGATTCTGGTATTTTCCAAAGTCTGCTAAATTACCCTAATGAGGTGTCAGATGTTCAGCCTGAATTTCTCAAGATTGTTGTAACCATCAATTTTATAAGCCAGTATTCGAAAAAATTATACTCAGCCAATAGCTTAAAAAAAGCCACATCATGCTTCATTAATTTCCATATAAAATATAAAACTTTTCAAACAAGTGGATTAGAACTCAGCTATCTAATCTGTCTGCAGTTCTCTGAATGCTTCCAAAAAGTTCTTGGCAAATACAATACACATTAATAAATGCATTTATGTGTGTATATTGACAGGCACTGTATATTTGAATAGTACTTTTCAACAGCGTTGGTAGCAATGTAGCTAGGTATCAGGGAGCTGCTGCTTAAAATTCTATTTCTGCATTGAAAGTGCCTGATGTTGCATCACTTCAGTGCATTTGTGGGAAATTGAAACGGAGCCTCATAAATGTAAGAGCTTGGTTTGAAGTACATGGGACAGATGTCAAGGGTTTTGCTTAGGCACTGGAGCTGTGCAAATGGCTAGGTTCTGCTATCTTAGATACCAAATTGATCCTGGAATATGAAAAATTTAGTTCCTGTTCCACATGCATTAACCCTGTTTTAGAACTATCAATATTTATTGAGAATTCATTCCATAATTCTAAATTAAATATAGTATGTCCTTCAATAGATACTCAATTAGATATTAGTTAAAATAATCTAGATTAAAGAGCAATGCAGATTTTTTTCTAACATGTACTTTTATATGAACATATGTAGGCATGTAGAATTGCATTTTCTCAGATCTATGGATGTCTCAGATGCTTCTTCATTTTGCTTCAATGAATTTAATTTGGCTACTGGATGAAGAACCAGTTCCTTGGACTAGAAAAAAAGAATTACGTACAAAAGAAGGAGTGACCCCAAGGGACAAGCTTCAGAAAGAAGAAGATTTCCAGGCTGTTAATCCTGTGATAGCTCACCAAGACAAATCTAAAATGATTGTGCTTTCTTACATAACATACCTGGAACCATTGGAGTTGCATTACAAATCTATTTCTTACATGCTGCAACAAAATGATGTTGTTAGGCGGGAAGAAGCAGACCCAGACAACTCTATTCTAATCTAAAGGTTTATTGAGGCTTTAAGGTCATAAGAATTTCTCCAACTGCCAGCCCATACCTGCTTTCCCCCACATATGGCTAACAGGTTTCATAAGGGTTGGACTTCTGGCATCTGGGCATGTGTAGAAAGTGCATGCACAGGGTGTGGTGGCCGAGCAGTTAAGACACTGGGCTTGTTGGCTGGAAAGTTGGCAGTTTAAGACCTAAGTGCTACCATGTAATAGGGTGAGCTCCCATTACTTGTTCCAGCTACTGCCAACCTAGCAGTTTGAAAACAGATAAAAATGTAAGTAGACAAATAGGCACCAATGTTGATGGGATGGTAACAGCATTCTATGCATCTTGATGTATAGTCATGCTGGCCACATGACCATGGAAGCATCTTTGGACAACAATGGCTCTTTGGCTATGAATTGGAAATGAGCACTGCCCCCTAGAGTCAGCCACGACTGAAAGTGGAAATCTTTACCTGTAGAGATTCCAAACTGATTCCCACTCCTGGCTCTGCCCCTCCTTCTGCCAGATGTTACAACAAAAACAAAATTATAGGATAAACCTGCAAATAACCTGGGCAATTCATTAGAAAACTGATGGATAAATGTATGAAGCAAATAAATAGTTTTGCTCAGTGCTTCCCAATAAATAAATGTACTATATTAGGCAACTCTAGTCATCTGTTTTATATCCAAGTATATTTAACAATATATGGCTTTTAAGATTCTATTGTACTGCTCAGTGTGTGTTTAACTGGCAAGGAAATGCATTTACAGGGAGATCCTGTACATGTCTACTTGGAACAGATTATAATTAAACTAAATGGGGATTCCACCAAGGTAAATAGGTCCTGGGTTAAATCTATAGTGTCACTTCTTTTTTATGCATTCTAAATAAAAGATTAACAAACTGAAAATCAACAGAATGCTACTATTTCACTGTTAACAGATTGGACCACCAAATGGGAGGCAGACAGACTTAACATTAATCATAACATCAATTGAATACAATTAAACTATCCATAATGTTATTAAAAACTACAGTAATGTTAATACACTGCTTCACATATAATAAAACATGATCTTACATTACTCAGAAACTTATCTTGTATTGGGAAAAACATAATTGGAAAAAACCATTTAACTGGATAAACAATATGCAAATAAGATGCAAGCCTGCAATTCTGTTTAAGAAATTATTCATTTATTATGAGATTTTAAAAACATAACTCTTTTGAGTGTAATTGTCCTTGAATTGATATATTATGGAACTGTTTCATACTTTTGCAAATGAATCAGCCGGAATTGCTTTCTACAATTTCTCCCAGAAAGAAAAATAACCCAGGATCAGAGAAGATAGAGGCTGAACATCTAGGAAGAAGGATAACAGGAAAGGATATAGACAGAGGCTTTTATATTGTTTGAACATGTGTGTGCACTTGTACATACACAAAGCAAATGCAACCACTTTGTATTGCAAATGAGACGAAAGTAAGACTGAAGGCATTCTTGTCTCCCTACAGCTGCACTGTTGCAATGTGGCACTGTGGATAATGAGGCATCTGTTCAGTTTGACAGTCTTCATCTGTTGCCACTTACCTGCTGTTGCCAAATTCCCAGTAACCTATGGTCCACAGAGACCCCAAAACTGTATGCAGACATTTTCCTATCTTGGCCAC
>JANHZU010008216.1:34182-50908 GCA_032468055.1 Acrochordus granulatus
AAAGAGCAGCATGAAAAATGGGGGACAAGTTGTGTCTGAGGCCTCCACCTCTATTGAGGGAAGGATTTTCCACTTTGACATAGATGGACTTCTTCACTCCTCTGTCAAACCACCTATTTTCTCTGACCAAAATATGAACATTTTTATCCTCAAATAAGTGTCCTTTTTCCTTTAGATGAAGGTAAACTACTGATTCTGGCCCTGTACTGTTACTTCTCTTGTGCTGGGCCATCCTCTTATGTAAAGAGTAAAGGCTGTTTGGTTTCTCCAATGCAGAGCTCTGAACACTCCTGAAGATGGTGACAAGGTGTTAAAAAGATTACAAATCAAACGATGCCCAACCAGGTTGGATTTGTGTATGCTTGTGTATTTGTGGGGGAGAGTGGATACCAGCTGCTTTACAGCATCCATATCACATTTTTATTTCTTTCTGATTCTAGATCTTGTTAAGAAATGTAGCATAGTCTGAACTACACAGTGTGATGATACAAGATATTTACAGCCTCCTGATAGGTAGGATAAGCATTAATGAGAAACTTTAAAATAGTGAACATTTTTATTGTGCTATCAGTATTCAGCTCTTTGTTTTTCAGATTGTATCTAGCCTGGAAACAACAGTCAGTCTCAGGTTGATACCATTTCCATTTATGACATGAGCATGCACTGTGAAAATGCAAACAGATGGATTAAAATTCCTGAGTTACTTAAATTCAGAAATTCCCCATAAGAAGAAGATATTATTGTTCCGTGCTATGCCAACAAAGCTAAGCAAGAGTAATGAAGGGTGAGGATTTTGATTTAGCTTTGGAGACATATTTCCCCAAAGTAGAAATAGATAGAGGGCTTCTTGCTTAACAACCACTCATTCAGTGACTGTTGAATATATGATGGTGCTGAACCAGTGGTACTTACAATCGGTCATTCTACGTGCGATGGTCACACCTTTCCCGTGGTCATGTGATGGTCATTTCTGACCTTCTTTTCCAGTTTCCCATAAGCAAACTCTATGAGAAAGCTGGCAGGAAGTTTCAAACAGTGACCTTGTGATTCCTCACTTAATAACCCGCAATGATTTACTTAATGACAGCAACCATAAGACCTAGAATTTCCATCACTAAATGGAAAGTCTTGTGATGTTGCAGTTTACAACCACATCATTTAGTCATAGAAATTCCAGTCCCAATTATTGTTGATAAGGGAGGATTATCTGTAGGCAGATAGACAAACAGACATGGAAAAAATTCACTTGGCTAATTTACTCACCCCTCAGCATTCTAGACATGAATTTCTAGGATTTTTTTGGTGGAAAGAAACTCAATAAAATTTGGAGATTATAACAGCTTTTCTAAATCTAGTGCTTTCCAGTGGCTTTAGATTTCAACCCTTTATTCCCAAGTGCAAAAATCACGGACCAAGTTTCTTTTTTAAAAAGATACTTTTTAAGCAACTTTGCAAAAAAATTTTTTGCAATTTTTACTATTTGTCATAATGAGAATATTTATAGATATCATGGATAATAGCAATTTGGGATTGGAGATGCTGGGAACTGAAACCCAATAAATCTGAAGAATGCCAATTTGAACTTTCCTTCCTTTTCTTTCCATAGAGAAAATTGCTAATGAGAGTCTTCAGATTTCGGCGGTATATAAATTTAGTGAATGAATGAATGAGATATGTTTCAACAGTGGAGGGTAGGACATTCTACTCTGGCTATAGCCCTTGTGGATTTCCAGCTCCTGATTTCAGAATATATCTTGAAAGTGGGACTACCAAGATACTATTTGGCATTTTTTTTTGGATGATAAACTAATGATGCCATTGGTTTATCATGGAGGAAGGGAACAGATCAAAATGCACAAAACCCCAAGTTAGTCCAAATGCTTTAGCAAGTGATATACAGACCATTCCCCAAGCATCTCTCCTTGATTCTTGCAATAAAAATGCAGTATGAGCATAGGAATTAACTATCCCTTTTAGAACCCATGAAATTTACTACAGAACTTGTAGCAGCTGCCTCATTCTAATAGTAAGCTGGAACTTGAAAGACACGGTCAGTATCTCTTATGGGGGATATTTTGTAGACTCTGGTTTCAGCAGGTTCCTCACATGTTTATGGAGCTGTTCCAATAGAGAGTCAGAATTCTGGTCCATTGTGATCTCCAGGGTAAGCCCCTAACTTCTTCCAGAGAGAAAAGTAGAGCAAAGAAGGAAGGAATAAAGCCAATTCCTGCCTTGAATCTTATCCCACTGAGTTAGATAGTCATTCCTGAGATAAATTTCTCATGCTTGGGTGCTTGGTTCCTCCGAGGTTCAGGGAGGAAATGGGTTCCTCTAAATTAAGGCATTCCATCTTCCTTCTGAAACACTCTGTAGATTTCAAAAAGGCAGGCCAGGTTTGAGATGTTAAGTAGGCAATGAGCACACGATATTGTGAACATGTGCAATAGACCTTTTGACAATTAGGAGGGATCCTACATCGAAACCAACACGCTATAGTCATACTCATACACATACATACGCATCTACATGAATATACACACATGCATGCACACACTCAGAAGCACACATCCTTCCCCCCTGCTGTTATAAAGAAATAAAAAACAAACGTAATACTAAATTATGAAACACAAAATACTATATCACTAAATGTATCTCTGTGTGTACCTGTATAGAGTGCACTTATAATATGTGTATGTATATTGCATGCATATATACATATATGCCTTTATTCACAGTATATGAAAATTTTAGTAAAACATTTGTCTTTTGCTTCTTTATAACTGCATTGGGGAAGCTTGCCAGAATAGTGTCACTGTCTGTGTGTGTGTGTGTGTGTGTTGGGGCAAGCACTGAGCAGGCAAGAGAGGAGAGAAAAAAGAGAAGAAAATCCATCCTTGCAATAAGCTCTTTCTTTTAAAAGCCAATATGAGTTGTTGTTGTTCGTTTTAAATGGATCCATGCAGCAAATAATACCCTACTATTGAAAAGACTAAATTGCCAAAATGACACTTTCTGGTTACTCTCCTTCCACCATATCCATCTCTACTGAATGCCTAATCTGATGCTTTTTGTATTGCTGGTATTATTATTTTGGAGAGAGAGATAGATATAATAGATATACTAAAATCTCACGAAAGTATCCTCCTTATTTACCAAGTGATTAAACCTCAGAAATTTATTATTTTACCACAATATTGTTCTGTTATGTTCCTAACGCTTTTATTGCCTAAAACTTTGCTCTCCTTCCTTTTATTATTCCAAATTGCTGTCATTCTATTACTTTCTTTCATTCTTTCCTTTTAAAGTGGTTTACATAAAATTTAGGGTTTAATGGGCTTTGTAAAGTGAGATGTACTGGCACAGAGTCACAAATATAGAAGATAATTATTGGATCCATTTATATTTCCATTGTAATGACAAATGCTTTCCTCTGTGTTTGGCTTCCTACAGGAGTCCTAATCACGTGTTGTATCTTTGTATAAACAGAGGTGGGTTGCCAAAATCTGTCTCCAGGTTTTTTTTACAATGCTTTCTTCTGTTTTCTATACCAAAATGTTCTTAAGATTTCTTCAGTTTTTTAAAAATAATACATTTTATTGTTGTGACATTATAGAGAGTGCTCCAACGGCATTTACTTTTTCTTGTTCTTCATTCTGCAGTCTCTCTGGATCTCTCTGTTTCCTGATACTGGAAGGTCACTGTAATTTCCTTCATGATGGCTTCCTTTGGGATTTATAGGAGGCCAGGAAAACTCTTGACTTTGGAGAGAGAGAGGCATTCAGGACACACATTCACCTGCACGTGCGCACACAGAGTCATCTTATATTAAATCAAAAATCCATGTACCCACTCAATGGAATTTCATGAAAAACTTCACCAGCTGTATGCAAGGCTGGCATTGGTCAAGAAGCCACATTTATTACAAAATGTCACCACAAGGTTATCTGTTGGACTACTGCATACACGATAACACCTAAAGAACCTGTAATAGCTGTTCATCTACTATCAAGGAGAATCCAAGATATTTCTAGTTATCAATATGCAAAAATAGAGCTTCCAAAATTGATGTCTAGGTGTCTGTTTTCATTAAAAGAAAACCAAGGATTCTACATGAAGTTGCCTTTGAAGACCCTCAGAAGCTTCAACTGGTACTATTTGGGCATTCTAAAGTTTGCCCACATGAATTAACTGTTGTGTGGGCTGTACTGTCTTCGAGTATGTTCCTGAATGCAATTCATGTTACTGGTTATTGCCTTTAAACCCCTGCACATTTTAGGCCAAGATTGCTTGTAGGACCACCTTCCTTCAATAGGTTCTGCTGTTTTACCAGATCCAAGAGGGTAGTTATGCTCCAAATCCACTCTATCAAACAGTGTTGTTTTGTGGATCAAGAAAATATGTCTTCTTTGTTGAAGCACCTAGCTTATGGGATAGTTTTGACCTAAGATTCAGATGGGGCCAACCTTCTTGTCCTTCCAGGAAGCTCTCCTGATCTAGTTTTTTTCTCTAGATGTTAGGAAGAAGATCATGGAGAGCCCAATATCTTTTGAGTCCATTCATGAACTGGTTCCATGGTCCCTTTGTTTTTTGCCTCTTTGTGTTGGATTATTTTAGCTTTTTTTATTATGGGATTCTTTTTTTTCTGGTGGCTTTCAGCCGCCTACAGGAATATATTTAAAATGGGTGACGATATAATGTTCTAAATAAATAAACAAAGACAAATTCTAAATAATCTTTGGCGTTTTTGAGTTATTAATTCCCTTTAACCTTTGCTTTTGATTGTTGTTAATCTATTTTTATGTTGGTTTTTCTAATAACCCTTCTCAACTGCTTTGGGATTTTTTATAATGTGAACTGGCATGCAAATATTCTAAGCACACTCAATTGACTGAGAATGTCAACAACAGCAGCAACAACAAAGCAAAATATCCTCCTTAGAAAAGGACAGGTATACTCATCACAAACGCATACAAAGAAAGAGGCTATTACAATCGACAGGAGAAATCTTTCTGAAAGCTATTGAGAACAGAATGTGTCTCATCATTGCTGCTGGCAGCAAAACTACAGGAAAGCTTCTAAAACAGCATTTTCATGTGGCTTGCTTGAAAAGCAGTGCTGAGTACCTTGTGTGGGGTGAATTGAGCATCACTAAAAACAACCCCACCATGCTGATAGTTGGAGAAGCGTTTCTTGTATCTCCTTGTCAAAGAGAGACAACATGAACAGCAGCAGACTAGCAGTCATGAATCTTGATCCTGCATTAAGCCATTCATTAGAAAAGCCCAAGATCTCAGAGAAACCTGCCACTTTGGCCTGTCTTGATTCCCTTGGGCTTTTCAGGCTTTGTTGCAAGCAAAGGCTGAATTAAGCACAATGCTAAATATGCTACGGTTCAGATCTGCCGTTCACCAGGGAATCATGATCCCTGAATCTTTAACATCTGGATCTGATATTGAGGATGACTTATTGGTCACTGCCACTTTTGGACATGTCTGTTGCCCACTGCCAGATTCAAAAGCTAAGAGAAATCAGGTACCTGAAACCAGCCTTGGAAGCTAAAGATGGAAGCTCTTAAAGGCTGAAGAGCTTTGAAAGGTGAAGTGATTGCTTAATTGCCTTCTTTTTAACAACTCTGTTGTCCCTGAATCATATGGACACATACAACATTGTCGTTGTACATTCCTGTCTGCTCATTCCACTCTGTTCCCTCCAAGCTCCAACCTTTCTTCCGTCTTGAATTCCTTCCAAGGTTCTAATTCCTTATTCCCATGAATGACCATGTCCTGCATTACAGATTTTTCTGGCTGTTGACCAGCCATACGACATATTCTGATTTCTCTTTATTTTGTGGACCGCTGAAATAATGGGTCAAAAATGAGCTGACTGGTAGCTGTGGCTTGCCTTCCAGTATAAATAAAATATAGATTGTCATTCAACTAATCCCCAAAATGAGGTTTATGCATTAATTTGGCATTCTTCCCTACTTACATTTCCCAACACAAATTTGAAAATTCAGAATTTTCAAGGCAGGCACTTTATACTTATCTATACAGCTGCCATACATATTAATCCAGGTTACGCTTGCAGTGCTGATGTTAAGAAAATGGTGGCTCGGCCTAACTCAACTTGTTTCTAGCTCATTCATTTATGGCTCGTTCAGACATATAAATAATTGCACAGTTATATTATTTCCACAAGAATAACCAGTAACAGAAATATGTGCCTTTCATTAGATAATTGTAGAAAGAGAACCATGGTAGTCTACAATAGACAAAAGTCAGAAAGTGCTACCAGATTCCTGAATTTTTACAAAAAGAGAATAAACTTTTCAGTTTTCCTGAAGAGGCAGAACAACTGTATGTATCACCTTATGCCACAGAGAACAAAATGGAGTAAATTTATGTACTGACCTTCCAATATTGCTGGAGAAATAATTAAATGATGGTAACTTCTAAGTGACCTTATTTATACATGTTGCTAATGTTATCTATTTATGTTGCGATGCCTACGTGCCCTTAACACTTGTGTCACTTACCCATGCTTTCTTCGCTTTGTATTATTTCCATACATTCAATAGAAAGCAACTGCTGCCGCTTTGATATTGAATAATATGGCCTATTAAGAAGACATGCACATCTTAATTCAAGAAGAAAACAACAACTATAACCTCAAAGGTTTACAAAGAACCAGTGCTAGAGGAATTAGGACCCCAGGCTTCAAAGCTCAAAATTCCCACTCAGGTTCACTGGGTAAGTCTGGACCAACTACTATATACATATCCTGTTGTCAAGATCAAAGATACTTAGAATATATTCTATCATGTGCTCCGTGGGTGAAGTGAAATTAAAGATACAATAAACAGTAAAGTAAAAAGAGGAGGGCAAGTCTGTACTGTGGGTAGCAGTTGCAAGCCAGATTTAGCTAGCTCTATTTGTGGGAACTTAATCTTTGCATACAATCTTAGAAACAAGAATAAGGTTGTTCCTCTGGATGGTTAGAGCCAGATTTCATTACTGTTACACACTGCTTATTACTTATAATAGTAATAATACTTATTATCCAACAACATCTCATGTGATGTAGTCATTCTGAAGCAATACTATCTAAATTTCATTGTTGTTTTCACAGCCAAACATTTTTCAGGTTTAGCCCAAGACAATTGCCCCATTTTCATCATTTTATTCTGAATATGCTGGCAAAGGGAATATCTCAAGAATTGTGAGATATACTGTGATCAGTGTAACAGCACAATCAAACAGCTTGCATACCAAATGGCTGTGCTGATTTTAACTCCCTGTGTACTATGCTGGAGATACATGCCTACACATTCAGATTGTCTTTTATTGGTGTTCTTCCAAAGCCTTTTTTCAACAGGAAGGAAAAAGAAAGCCAGAAGTGAAACAGCAGGAAGACAGATAGGATTATGTGTTAGCTTGAGGGCAGTCATGAATAGTGAAGAATGACTATTAAAATATACCAGAGACCAGTGCTTCTTTGTGCTTTAGGAATGCTACATGCTACAGGAATGCACAAGACAGTCTGGCAGTCTTTGGTGAAATGGGATTCTCACTTGGAGCCTGTTACAACCTTAATGGATCTTAATTAGAATCCAGCAAGCATAGTGCGTTAATAATGTGCCATCTATAGCAATTTTTCAGGATGAATGTACACGATTTTGCATATCCCACTCTCTCTAAACTAGGCATTTTCCTACTGTCCACGTCTTTTGGTTAAGAGCTATGCTACAATAGTGTAGACTATGAGAACTGCAAAAATAAATAACTAGTTTATGTAAATGAGTTTGTGAACTGTGAATTATGCCATATCTCTTCAAATCCAATTCAAGCAAATTAGTTTCCCCACATTTTTAGCCTAACAACAAATAATGGGAGGTTAATGTGATGTGATGGAATGTGCACCTGCAGCAGCAGAGGGAGAGGATTTGGCCAACTCAGAGCTTTCTCAGAAAGAGATCTGGATCGAAGGACTGTGAAGTCCCAGGCTGGATGGGGGAGAAGGTGGAAGAAGTTCAGGGGTAACCACACCCTAGAATCTCAAAATACATCCTTGCCAGCAATCAGCACCCAAATTAAGCAGAGATTAACATCAGGATCAATACCAGACTAAGCACTAAACAATACCCCAATCAAAGAACTACCAACTCAGACAAATAATCAAAGAGTAAACAACACCTTAATCAAGAAAGTACCAAGAAGAAAACATTCCCACCAATACTGACATAAATGTTATCACATAGGTTGTGATATAAATACAGAGCAAACCCAACTCCCCTCTAGCACCGATGATGTTACTTAGTTGGGTAATGAAACATCTGCAAGAAAACAATCAAGCTCAGAGAGCACCAAGGGGCCCACTGTAGAACTCCTAGGATATATCTAGCAGGTTAGAAAGTTACAGCTTTAGTTTGGCAAGAGTCTGTCGATTAGGTGTAAGCAAATAAAGATTGGGCTCTATTGAATCTCATTGTCTTGTCTCTGGGCTTGGGCCTGACAGTTGAGCTCTACACATCATAAAAGTTGTCTAGAAGAATACTAGAAATCTTCTCATCCACAGCATAAGGTGGCTAAACAGACTGACACATTTGGGTCAAAGAATCTTGAAGGATCATCCCCTTTCCCAAAAGGTGCCTGAAGGCTTTTTTTTTTTCAGGTACTTTAACAGAAGCACTTGAAAATATAGCTCAGCGTTGGACACATATTTTAGTCCAAGGGGAGAAATTTGAGGTAGCTGAAGCCACTTGGAGTTCCAGTCAACCATGGATATGATCTCACTGTTCTGATGAACCAGTATGCACAAAAATTTAACTCTGCAGGCTTTCCTCATTTTATTTTAGTAAAGGAATAATACACATACATCAGAATATAAAAATATTAAGAATCCAGTGGGCCATCTTAATGCAGTAAATGTCACAATTCACTATACACTAGTAGAAACATTGATCTTGACTGTTACTTCATGCAGCCTCAGAAATCATAAAAAAAACTCTAGGCTGAAATATTAGAAATGAATGAATTAATATCCGAGCCACCTAACATGAAACCCTTAGGCCTTTTCTTTTTGCCTCTGGGAAACCCCCAAAGTTAAAGTAATTAAGCCTAAACTGCTGTTATTGTAGCAAAGGTTTGTACTGCAATTTATCAGCAACCAGAGATCCTCACCACAAAAAGTACCAAGAAACTGTCTCCGAGTGTCAAAGCCTTTTTTTGTTTCTCTAATACACCCAGAAGACGTCAGCTGTATAACAGTCACTTTGTGCAATGGGGTTTAAAATTCAGCTTTCTCAGGTCAGTTCTGCATTTTAAAAGCATTGATTACCTGGCCTCCAGATGTTTCAAAATCAGTGCAGGGTCATTCAACCATTTTGTGTCCTACTTCAGAGTTTGTACACTATCCCATCACTTCAAAGGGTGATGATATTATTGATGTAGGATGAATGGCCAGCTGTTTACATCTCAATATTGCTTCCATTACTTGTAGTTAAACTCTCAGAAAAATTACATAGGAAGAACAGTGGAGTTCAGTCTGATTTTTCATCTAATTCAAATCTTGCAGACAACAGACTCCAGTGTTCTTTTATAGCTCTTAGAACATCCCCCAATTTAACTCACTGACAATATTTTTTTTGGAAAAAAATTACCTGTGCATCCCAATCAATCCTGCTGTATTCTTAAAGGCCTTTTAAAACTATAGCTTCACATGGAGACACATTGCTGTGCTTTTAGTAAGGAACTTCTGTGACTGTGCATTCCTTATAAAAAAACATTTTCGTTGCCTACAGATTTTTGTTTTTTAATGATTTAGCAGCAACCCAGACTGGGGACTTTTTCAGCTGAAGAAAATCACTAGAATTTGTAAACCTTTGATAATGAACATTTAAAGGCAACGTGTAATGAGGAACATCATACGAATAAGATGTGGACAAAGGGAGGATATGCCTTTTAATTATACCATTGATGCCTTTTTCACATCTTTTCCTCCATCTAATGGATAGGATTTTGTACGCTAAGGCCTGTGCAGTACAAAATACATTTTAATATTCTTTTTGATTAAGAAGAATGTATCTCTTTCTCCTTTTATCATGGCCTGCATCTAGATTATCATTGTAATTTGGATCTAAAGCAGGTTGCTCTACTGGAATGGAGGAACGGGGATTCTTCCCACAACACAAAAAGCCAGACTTGTTAATTATCACTGATAATCAAGAACAACAATTGCTCTTTCCTCTACCCTCTATCTCATAATATTTTAGAATTCATTCTATCTTTCAAATCCAGGACAGCCGAGTTTTTTTGGAGGACAGTGTCTCCAAAACCAAACTTAATGCATCTCCAAGAAAGGTTAAATGTGGCTTTCCAAGTTGCTGAGTATCCATGAACCATCATTCTGTAATACTCTGCAAAGTGATTCCTGTGAAGTCACTAAAGTTACCTTGCAATTTATTTGTTTGTTTCATTAATTAATCAATTTATATACCACCCATCTCACTATTAAAGCCACTGTGGGTGTTTTACAGAAAAAAAAAACACTTTTAAATCCATATAAAAAGAGTCAACTTTAAAAAGACAAAGTTAACAAAACAGAGTTAAGAGAATTAGAAAAAGAAGTTAAAATGATGGAAGGAGTGCCTTCAAACCATCAACCACCCTCAGGGTTGCCTGAGGACAAGATAATTCCTCAGGTAACCTGGTCCCATGCCATGAAAAGCTTTAAAGGTGATAACCATTACTTTGAATTGGACCTGGAAGGAAACCAGCACCCAATGAAGCTCATGCCACATAGATGTTACACGAGTGTCCCTAGGGGTGCCCAGAACTGCTTGGGCCACTACATTCTGCACCAGCTGCAGCTTCTGGTTATTTTTCAAGAAGAGGCCTATTTAGAATGCATAGCAGTAGTCCTTTTGGGAAATGACCCAGTATGAGTGACTGAGAGAAGGGTTTTCTCATCCAGGAAACGGCACAATTGGTTCTGCTGCAAAAATTCCCTCAAAATAACAGACATACCCAATCTCTTCCTCAGGTGGACCATAAATGATGCTACTGCTACTGCTGTTGCCAGGGAACTGATTCACAAGATGGACTGTCCAGTGGAGAAAGGGCAGCAGAAGGGCAGCATCAGGGAGAAGGATGTTTCTTTCTTCCACTTTAACATCTTCTTGAGTCAACATCATATTCTCCAGGTTGTTCTGATTGGACCTACTAGAGCACATTTATGCAACTCAGTCAGCAGAAACCTGATTGCAGCATTCAGTGATAATAAGATACTCTGCTTGTCTTGTTATGTAAAGATATACAGTGTGTAGAAACACAGAATGAAAAGACTAAAATGCAAGGAGTGGAACTAGGTTTAAAATAAGATTTGATGCATAAGGGTAATAAAAAGATGAAAAGTCCCATTGATGCATGGTATTAGAAATAAATATTAAATGTATGTTACAGACATTGTGGAGTAGAGACAGATTTACAAAAAGGCCCGCAAAATGTAGAACTTTTTGTCTCAAGCTTCTTTCTCCACAATCCATTTCTGACCCAGGAGCCCTTTTAAATGGTACTCTTTTGAAGAAGACATCTTAGAACATAATTAACACGAATCAAATATGAAGGCTACATGACTTTGGTTAATTGAGAATAGAGAGAACACAAATGGGAAGTGCCATGCAATTGCTTAAAAAAATCAATCAAATTATAGCTACTCATTGCCCCTTTGGAATAACATGCCCTTCTGCTTTGTTTCATTCTTTTCAACCTTGGAAATGAGGTTATGATTACATCAAGCAAAGCTTCTGTCAACAACTCTTTCAGCTGATGCTATTCAGTTCTTTCATTGTGGTTGATTTCTTTCCCTCACCAACTCTTAACTATGGCTAGCCACTGAATTTGAACTTTTCACATCAAAAGCTATACAGCTAAACCTAGCCAACAATGTTGTTCCCTTGTAAAAAGGCAACCAAAAACTCAGAAACCTTGTCTTTACCTTGTAAAGGGCAGGAAGTCTCATTCATTCATCATGGTAAGATTTACTCAACCCTGATCTGAGGAATAAGCTGCACTTACTTCTAAGCCTTACGCTATGGTTTATAAGTAACAATTGCTGGGGTCCCAAAAAATGCCAAGCCACAGGGAAGTAACTACATTATGGCTTAGAAAAGTTCTGTCAGAAAGAACCAAATGAATTAATTCACCCAAATCTTGAGATTGTCCTGTTTTTATTTTTGAGGAGTAGAATAGTTTTATGTTTTTATATAGGGTGGGAGATAGGCGTACTTATAGTAGCCTTAATGTAATCCTATTATACACCTAAGCCCATGATTTACTTTCTGCAGCCAGTTCATGGAGAGAAGAGACAAATCATATTTGCTGAGACCGGGATTCTTTGTTGCAAAAAGCTTTCTTTCTGTGACAGCATTATGATAGCTGGCAAAACTTATTTTATTTAGGAGTTTATCCAAATTTCTATTTATCTTATGCTATGATTTTCTCTATTTTATGGATGGGTTCTGATTTGCTTCTGTTAAAAAACTTAGAAATTGTCCTTTAATCCCAAACAGGTCCCCATGGAGAACCAATCACACAAAATGAAAAAGAGAAGATGAGACATGATCTTAAAGGGATAACTGAGAGCAAGAAAGAAAGCACCTGAAGTATGTTTTGGAATCACAATGGGCCTCTTGGCTATCTGAAACAGACATCAAAGGGATTCCTGCACTCTCACCAGAATCAAAGCAGGAAACAGGATTTCTGCATCATTCAATTACGGCCTGAACAGGCCATCGCTCTCTAAACACAGGCTTGGTGTATTTCATTTATTTGCTTGTCTCCTGCCTTTATTATTTTTACTAATAATTCAAAGCAGCAAACATAACCAACACATTTCCCCCCTCCTATTTCTTCCACAACAACAGCCCTGTGAGGTGAGTTGGGCTGAGAGAGAGTGACTGGTCCAAGTCCCCCAGCTGGATTTCATGCCTAAGGCAGGAATTCACTGTCTCCTGATGATTGGCCCAAAGTCACTCAACTGCCTTTCCTGCCTAAGACTAGAACTCATTGATGCCTTAAGCAGCATGAGATATCTGAGACAAATGGAACAGTTTTCCCCAGCTCTGACCATGGAGATGGTTAGAATTCAATTTGCACAATTCCCAGCAAGTCAACAGGAGTTTCTGACCAAGACTATCTGGAAGGACATTTCCAGATTTGATAGCAGAAAAGCGGTCAGATATGGAAAAGTGAAGAATCCATCACAATGACTCAGCCAACCTCTTGGCTTATCTGGGCACAAGGTGAGATTACAGAAGGGTTCTCTTTTGCATCTCCCAGCTATGCTTTAGATTCAGTTCTAAAAAGGTGCTTCAGAGCGCACTGCACATGTCTGCACTCTTACAGCACTGCATCTTTTCCCCAGGATAATGCAGATGCCTTTATTTTCTGGCCAGAAGGCATCTTTGCTTGCCTTACTTGGTGAACTTTGGAGTTAGTTCCACACTACGCTTGAGACCTTCAATACCTTCAAACATTTTGGGTATTGCTGATTCCCAGAAAGGCTTCTTCACTATAATAATAGCTCACTGAATTTCTTTACACAGATATTTTGGCCAGTTTGAAGACTGAGGATTGAGCAGTACCAACAGCATCTGCAAATTCTTTCAGCAAAATCATTTCATTTTATGATTACTGAGTCAAAAAGTCAGTCTGAACTTTGGTTGTGGAGATAAAAGAACCGACAAAGCATCCCTGCGGGAAGCCGAGCCTAGTTTGCATTCATAAATGTGAAACTGGCACTGCAACCCACTTCCTCGCACTAGGAATTACCTTTTTGCTCAAAGGTTTTTCTATATTCACTTATCATCTAATGAGCAATGTACGAAACTTCATTTCAAGAGGGAGAAAGAGCAAACTAGCAGAGGAATTTTATTTTATTTTTTAAAAGAAGACCCTCCTGAAGGTAGCCTCAAAAAAAAAAAGTAATTCAATTTCTTTGCCTGCCTTATATCTCTGGGAGTAGAAAGTAGAAAAGCCAAGCACTGACTGACAAAAGAAATCCAGAGACATAACTGTCCCTTTAATTGGCGGTGGAGTGAGTGAGGAGAGTCATCCTGTTTGAGTGACATATTCAAGAATATGGCGGTAGCCCCAGTTTGAGCCGTGCAATCCATTGGACTGTGGAAGAGCAAATGATGGAAAATGCCACCTGTATCCATAATAGTAATTATCCCTCAGAAAGGTCAGCTGCCGTTCTCACTGAAGTGTACAGCATATTTCAAATGGAAAGAGTATGTCAGAGATAGCTGTGTAATTATCGTAATAATGCCTTACATTTGGTACTTGTCAATTCCAAGCTCTTTGCAAGTTATATGCATGGAGAACTACCTCTTGTGGCCTAAAAATGCAGACAGCTTGGGTCTGAGTTAGAAAGAAGTGCTTTTTATGTGCACGGCCCCTCCTGAACTTAAAGGCTGACTGACATTTTCAAAGGTGGGAGAGGAAGGAACAGAGTACGGCCTTTTGAGAATTTCTGCAAAGGCAAAGGAGAGCTTCTCGTGAAGGGAAGTTACCCCATTCTTAAAAACTCTGCAGAGGGACAACAATAAAACATGGGTTCTCATTTAGTTTTTCTTCCAGGCTTGACAGACGTTTTGGGTACAAATAAGAATAGCTTTCTCTTCTTCAGTCACGTCTGCTCTTAATGGGTGGTGGTCATCTCCAATTCACAGTCGAGAGAGCCAGTGTTGTCTGAAGACACTTCCACGGTCATGCAGCCAGCATGACTACACGCCAAAGTGCACAAAACCCACCAAAGTGGGACCTATTGATCTTCTTGCACTTTTACATGCTTTCGAACTGCTAGGTTGGCAGGAACTGGGGCAAGTAATGGGAGCTCACCCTATACAAAATAAGAATTTGAATGCATTATTTCCTAGAGACATTCTAGAAGAAGGAATCCTCACATCCTGCTGGCCACGGCATGAAGATGCCCCAATAATTGTTTTTAGAAGACATCTTCTCAGGATGTCCTTTTCTCATCCAAGCCCCTGCTAGGGCAGCTTACATTCCTCCTTAGCTGTTCTGGTATGAAATAGCATCTTCCCTCTTCTTTTGACAAACCATACAAACATATAAAATGCTCTGATGATGATTTTGGTGACAATGTGGTCAAGAGCTGGAATATATGTTCCACTCCTATTAGCTATTTTTAGCCATTATGAATGTGCCACTCCCCTCCATTTTACTGTATGCTGTTGCCCTCCACAGCCATTTGGGGGTCAGCTGCAAGAAAGACTGGACACCTAACTTCCACAGAAGCATCTCTGCAAAATACAATTAATACTTTACACGAGCTTACTTATATCTACAGGTTTTGTATTTTTGGTAAAACCTGTATTTAACCACGATTTTAGTGTTTTTGTTTTTAAAAGAGCAGCACACCTGTGCTTAGAAAATTGGAGTAGTTTCCAATTCACAGAAGACTGATTTAAAGTCAGAAGAGTGGGGTTCTGCCTCCTATGTGTAGCTGGTTCTGCAGCCAAAATATCCCACGTGGCTGAAGATGCTACTGTTGTATTGTTTGGGTGGGGTTATGTCATTTTGCCCTCTCCAACACCATTTTACTTTCTGCAGTGGATATTTCTAGAGGAGGCCAGTAGAAGTCATGACTGCCAGTATTGCTGCTTCCTTTCAGTGTACTCAAGATGAAGCAGGATTTTAGTACCAAGATACAAAACAGACTTTAAGTCTGTATAATGATTATGAGAATATTGGTGATGACTGCATGTTTACTGTAATGTGTAGGCATCTTTGATGGCAACCAAATGAGAGATATATACTGTATTTATATATGCCAGGAATGTTTGAGAAAAGTCTTATTCATTAGGATTGATGTTGTCTACATCTGGCTCTCTTGCCTTGTATGAATTAGGTAACTGCTTGGAAGATGAGAGGCCTTATGCTGACAAATTTGTTGCTAAATATTGACCACTGTGAAAAACAACTGTTAGGGTCTGATATTTTAAGACGTTCATAAAAATATAACTCTTGCAAAGACATGTATGGTAAGTCATTAACAAAACTTGCATTTGAAAGACTTCAAATCTTTCAAAATTTGAAAGATTCTTTCAGAATCTTCAAATCAGATGCTGGTAACACTTTAGATGTTTCAGAATATCTTCTCCATTTTTTGGTATTCTGGGTGTGTAGGGACTACAATGTCCATATATCTCAGGCAAAATACGCATTTGTTTAGGCTATATCTAGAACCCTCCAGAATCAAGGAAGTGGAAAAAACTAAGGCGAAAACTAAATCTTTTTTAAGATAATGTAATCTTAATTATGATTCAGGTCAACTAACTGAAACACTAATGGTTGTTCTCTGTTCTTTTTTTTTCATTTTTCCTTTCTGTCACTTTACCCACTAAACCTGGAAACAGCTTTTAGAGGCGCTCAGGGAGGCTTGACAAGTTTGGGGAGACTGATCATTCTTGGTGGTTGATAGATTGTTATTACTGCTATAACATATTCATCATTCTATAGTCTTCTGATGGAATGAGAAATGTCTGCCCAATCTGCAGTAAGATCATAGTCTACCTTATATTCCCAACATGAGTTTGAAAAGATAATTTATTATGTCAGTATTTCAATATGTTTCCAGAACAAGTATTGTTGGATCTGAACTGCCTCCAATCCTTAGTATTCGCAACTCTTTTTATCAGTAC
>JANHZU010008217.1:12064-26926 GCA_032468055.1 Acrochordus granulatus
ATCTGAGCCACAGTCAGCTCCAGGTCTTGTTTTTACTGACTGTATAGAGCTTCTCCATCTTTGGCTGCAAAGAATATGATCAATCTAATTCAGTGTTGACCATCTGGTGATGTCCATGTGTAGAGTTACTTCTTGGATTGTTGGAAAAGGATCTTTGTTATGACCAGCATGTTCTCTTGACAAAATTCTGTTAACCTTTGCCCTGTTTCATTTTGTACTCCAAACGTGCCTGTTATTCCAGTTATAATTTGACTTCCTACTTTAGTATTCCCAACCTCTATGACGAAAAAGACATATTTTTTGGTGTGAGTTCTAGAAGATGTTGTAGGCCTTCATAGAACTGGTCAAATTCAGCCTCTTCAGCATCAGCAGTTGGGGTGTAGATTTGGATTACTGTACTGTTGAATGGTTTGCCTTGGATTTGAACCAAGATCATTCTGTCATTTTTGAGACTATACCGTAGTACTGTTTTTCTCACTCTTTTATTGACTATGATGGCTGCTCCATTTCTTCTAAGCGATTCTTGTCCATGGTAGTACATATAGTAGTCATCTGAATTAAATTTGCCCATTCCTGTCTTTTTAGTTCACTGATTCCCAAGATGGTGATGTTCAGTCTTTCCATCTCATGTTTGACCATATCCAGCTTACTTGATTCATAGATCTTAACATTCCAAGTTCCTATGCAATATTGTTCTTCACAACACTGGTCTTTCCCATTCACCTCCAGACACATCCACAACTGAACATCCTTTTGGTTTTGTCCCAGCCATTTCACTCTTTTTAGAGCTACTTGTAGTTCTTTCCAAACTGAGGGGCTCATCTTCTAGAGTCCTATCTTTTAGCCTTTTGTTGCTATTATCCATGGGGTTTTCTTGGCAAGGATACTGGAGTGGGTTGACATTTCCTTTTTCAATGGAGTCCTGTAGCACATTTTTCACCAGATGTCCAGGAACCTCAACATCTAGCGCAGTCCTTGTTAACCCGGGTGACAACTGAGCCAGTATAGGTTTCAGTAAATTGTGTGTCATCATATTTTTTATGAGAGGGAAACACTCTTTGTCTGGCTTCTCTGATGTGACCTGTCCAGTATGACAGAACCTCTGGCATAGCTCTCATCTTCAGAGCACATAAGCCCCCCAACCATGCCAATGTGGTGCCTTACTGGGGGAAATTTGCCTGTTAGTTATGTTTAAAATACCTCTTTAGTTTCCAGGTGTTATTTGCAATATTCAGTCACTTCTACATAAGTATCTTGCTTCTCCAACCATTCTCTAATTTTTTTTCACAAAATAAAATACTTTTTGTGAACCAAAATACAAATATTGGTGGAAATAAATGAACAAACTTCTAAACTGATTTTAAAGCATAATGTGGAGTGAGAGTCTAGATGAATTTGAAATAAAGAGTTTAATTAATTATAAAAATCCTTTCTGTGGGAAGATGCTTTTTTGTATTTTTAAAATAACATACAAGATGGGACTTTGAAAGTTGAGCACTAGAGGGAACCAAAGGAACTAAAGATTACAATTAAGAAGAACATTTAAATCTAATTTACTAATGCAAAATGGAAAAAAATAATTTAACACTGAAGCATATTTTTGAACAATGGATCTATAAGTTAATTTTAAGCATTTCTCCCATTAAGAACAGACTATTGTTAAAAGATATTATAGAAGAACAAGATATACTTGACAAGATTGAAGCTAATCTGAACATGGATTTAAAAATGATAGGCTCCAAGAATAATATGGAAAAAGATATTATACTAGAGATAGAAAAAAAGCCAGGTGATGTCTTAATGATTAAAAGGGATACTGAAATAACAGATCAAAAGAGTGAGTTAGATAATTTTCCTATATTGGATTTATAAAAGAGAATGTACTGTATTTTTTTTTTTTTTGCTGCCCAACTCACTATAAGTAGTTCTGGGCAGCTTACAATAAAATACTAGTAAAATATAGACATCATGTCAAATACAATAAAGATAAAAAGTACAAAAAATATATACAAGATGGTGGGGGACTAAAGTAGAAGTTGGGCCATCAATCTAGTAGCCACTCCCAGATGACACAGGGCTACCTGGCCCCCAGACCAACCTGCAGAGCCATGTTTTTAGGCCTTTCCAGAAGGCCAAAATGGTGGGGGGTGGATCTCACCTTGGGTGGAATGATATTCCATAGGGTAGGTACCATGACAGAAAAGGCCCTTCTTCTGGATCCTGCCAGCCAAAATTCCCTGGTTGATGAGATCCATAGCATGCTTTTATTGCCGACATGTGTGGGACGGGCTTAACCTATTGGGGCAAGCTGGTCCCTTAAGTAACCTGTACCCATGCCATGAAAGGCTTTATAGGTCACAACCAACACCTTGAATTCCACTCAGAAGCAGACCAGAAACCAGTGCAGCCCACGCAACAGCAATGTCACTCCTGGGACCCCAAGAACTGTCTGTGCAGCTGCACTCTATACCAGCTGTAGCTTCTGGATGCTCTTTAAGGGTAGCCCCATGTAGAGTGCATTGTAATCATCCAGATTCAAGATGACTAGGGCATGAGTGATCGAACACAGGGACTCCTGATCCAGGTACAGGCATACAGTCATGTGAAAAAGTATACCCTCTTTGAGTTCTATAGTTTTATATATCAAGACATAGTAAAAATGATCTGGTCCTTAGCAGTTCTTAAAAGTAGGTAAATATAACCTCAGATGAACAACAGATGACATATTACCACCATGTCATCATGTATTTTACAAAAAGAAAGCCAAAATGGAAAAGCCATGTGTGGAAAACTAAGTACATCCTTACTGCTTCCATGGGTATGAAGAGGCTAAGTAGCAGCCAGGTACTGCTAATCAAGTGCCCTTGATCAATTGATCATCAGCAAATGTGACTGCCTCTATAAAAGCCAAAGCTTTAGGAGTTTGCTGGTCTCCAGCATTGAGAGGTATGTTGTGTTAACACAATGCCAAAGAGTAAAGACATCAGCAATGATCTTAGAGAAGCAATTGTTGTTGCCCTCAATCTGGGAAGGGTTATAAGGCCATTTCCAAATCATTTAAAGTCCATTATTCTACAGTAAGGAAGATTATTCACAAGTGGAAAACGTTCAGGACTGTTGCCAATCTGCCCAGGAGTGGACGTCCCAGAAAATTCACCCCAAGGTCAGACTGTGCAATACTCAGAGAAATTGCAAAAAAATTAAAGAGTAAATAGTCATCTCAGACTACAGGCCTCAGCATATGAAATGTTAAAATTCATGACAATACAATTAAAAAAGATTGAACAAGTATGGTTTGTTTGGAAGGTTGCCAGGAGAAAGACTTTTCACTCTAAAAAGAACATAGCAACATGGTTTAGGTTTGCAAACTTGCATCTGAATAAATCACAAAACTTCTGGAAGACTGTCCTTTGGACAGATGAGACTAAAGTGGAGATGTTTGGCCATAATGCACAGTGCTACATGTGGCGAAAACCAAACACAGCATATCAGTTCAAACCTCTCACACAAGTTGTTAAGTACGGTGGTGGAAGAGTGATGATTTGGGCTTGTTTTTCAGCCACAGAACCTGGGAACCTTACAGTCATTGAGTTGACCATGAACTCCTCTGTCTTCCAAAGTATTCTAGAGTCAAATGTGAGGCCATCTGTCTGACAGCTAAAGCTTGGCCAACATTGTGTCATGCAACAGGACAATTATATCAAGCACACCAGCAAATCTACAACAGAATGGCTGAAAAAGGAAAGAATTGGCTATTGCAAAGGTCCAGTCAAAGTCCAGACCTCAACCTGATTGCAATGCTGTGGCGGGACTTCAAGATTACTGTACATAAAAAATGCCCACAAACTTCAATGAATTGAAGCAGTGTTGTGAAGAAGAGTAGGCCAAAATTCCTCCACAACAATATGAGAGACTGATAAAGTCATACAGAAAACAACTACTTCAAGTTGCTGCTGCTAAAGGGAGACTGGACAAAAATTGTCCAGATAGATGGGGTTAAGGTTTTTTTTTTTTTAAGTTGGGGCACACCAGGTTAAAGGGTTGTGGAAATATCTTCTCCTGCAATGAAGAATTAATCACTGCCAACACCCACCTGGAGGTCACATCCTGGAGGCTTTCACCAATCAGGAGGGACAAGGATCCAATTGGCAGGAGGTTGGTCTGACAGCATCAGACCAACTTCCACTTCCTCAGGTCCAACAAGATTGAACCATTCCCATATAACTGGATAAGACCCCTCCCTATGGGGAAACTAGGACTAAACCAGGTATGAAAAGGGGGATCAGCTATGCATCATTATGCGTGATCAAGCAAAGCATCCCCCAAGAAGACCATTAGATATAAACCAAGGTCAGGAGTTCTAGTGCTCAGGAGAAATTTTTATAGGTATACACAGCCATTAAAGCAGTAGATTAGAATTACTTTCATTTATCTTTTTCCTTTCATCCCAACACCTCCTCAGGCATCTCTACTGGCTTGCCCCACACACAGAATCCAACTGGGAGCAGATCAGAGTGATTTTGTCCATCTGGTATTCCACAAATTCCTCAGCTCGTCCTGTAGATGGTCCTCCAAGCCCCCATCCAAGGAGGGACTGGGTAATTTTAAACAGGATTACTGGGCAATACTCTCCAGATGCAATAAGAGCAGAAAAATAGTGTTGTTTCACCACTCTTACTGCCATAAAGTAGGCCTTAATGTCTTCCTTCAAGACTCCTGATGCTCCAGGCATCTCTTGGCCCTTTTCAAGGCTTGTAACTCCTCAGTGAATCAGAGAGCAACAGGCATGGAAGACAAGAGAGAGGCCGCATGGGCACGATCCTATACAAAGCCGCAGCCACCCTTTGATTCCAGGGTATGGCCAGGGCTTCAGCAGGACCATACAGCAAGGTCTCTGGGATATCTCCCACTTCCCTTTGGGACCCATTCGAGTCCATTAGTTGCCAAGATCACTTGAATCAGCCCAGCCTCCCTGCAGAAGGGCATAGCATAAGAGAATCTCACAGACATCAAGGCATGGTCTGACTATGACAAAGGGGATATGGTCACATCCCCCACAGGATCACATTGCCATTGCTCCAACAGGAAAATCATATTTGGCATGTGACCAATGTCTCAAGTCAGGCCTTGAATGACCTGGGATAGGCCCATGGCCATCATGGTCCTGGGCTGCTTCTGAAGCCAAACCTAAGGATAGCAAATTGGAATCCCCCAGAACCATAAGCCTGGGGAACTCCATCACCAGTCCTGAGATGGCATCCAGCAGCTCAGGCAGGCATGTTGCTATGCAGAAGGGAGGCTGGTACAGAAGAACAATCCCAACTGATCCTGTGAGCCCAGCTTCAGAAATAGGATCTCACCACCAGATACATCTTGCGCATGGCCCCTGGAGATTCCTGAATGACAATTGCTACACCCCCTTCCCTGATCTAGGGTCTCGGTCTATCGGTCCAAGTCGCTTCTGGATCATATCCTCAGAGTTGGCTCCCAATAATTTTGGGCCCTCACTTTTCTATTCCCCATCAATATCCTATCTCAACCCCCAGTCTCTATCACAAAAGCATATCAAAGGTTTGAAATTGCCATTATTAGGCCACTGGTCTAGTCGTTGCATCTGATGTTCTAGCCACAATGGGCAGAACCACCTGATCTTAGTTCCAGCTGTCCCAGATATCTGGATTTCATCAGCTGGTGATTCCAAGCTGTCTCTGCCACCTCCGCAGTGACCAACGCCATCACGACTGCTGCCATCAACAAATTGCTGGACCAAGTGCCACAATTGCTTTCTGGTAGCAGGGAGAACTGTAAATTTACCCCTAGCAGAGTGGGCCAAGGAGTCTGCACTGACCCCAAACCTGGATCCAGGTCTTCCAGGCCCTCTGGTTTCACCCACTGGTTGTTCCACCAGTCATCTCCTACTATCACCAGGCCAGGTGTTGCCACCAGTCCACCAGCCATGCTGCTGTTTCACCCTGGCATTGCAGGGTCCATTGCTGCCACTGCTGCTGGGCCAGTTGTCACGTCACCACCAAGCCAACAGCAATGCCACTGATTCATCCCTGAAATCATGAGGCTTGGGTGGCTCAATTTGGTTCCCGCCCCAGCTCCAAACCTCTCAGCTCAATAGACAGTGGAGCTGTTTCCTCCTATGGGAATAAACGCTGCTGCCTCTCTTCCAAAAGTTCTTCCACAGAGGGTGCTGGGACCTCCCCAGTAAGTCAAGTTCCATGTGGGGGGAGAGGGAAAGAAAAGCTCCCCCAGCACCTCACAGCCTCAAACTCACCACTCAGACCACACAGGAGCACCTTGGGAGTACCTAGAGAGCCTCATAATTCTGCAGGTTTCCAAGAGCTCCCCATTTACCCGTCTCCCTACTTATTAAAGCTTTGAACAATTTTGTGAGAAGGGATAAAGAAAAAGGAGAACAAATCGAGTTCTGGGATGTTATTTGAAAATATTAAAGATCAAGATTAAAAAAGTAAAAGGAAAGAAAAGCTGTTTTTTTATCAAGTTTAAAATAGATATTGTAGATGGTGAACATTGGTAACATTTAATGGAGTTTTGATGATCAGGACTGAACGATGAAGCTTTAAGGATTTGTTTATAGATAAGAGATGAGATATGGGAATAAGAGATAATTTGTTGTATGTTAAGAGAAAGTGATAAAATTATATTTGTGATGAAGGTGGAAGTCATTTATTTTCTTTTTTTTCCAAGATTTTTATTTTTTCTTTTCTATTTTTATTTTCTAAAATTTCTGTTTTCTACAGTTTGTATTAGGTTTTACCTTTTTAATTGTAATGTTTAATAAAAAACATAAAATAAATAACATTATAATTATTTTTTTAAAAAAGATATAAAGCATAATTTGGAGAGTTAATCTTTGACTGTCAAGATTGGCTTGTGACCTTTATTCATTTTTATATATCTTAGATTTTTTTCATAAAAATCTGTTAGTAAAATTCTTACTTTAAAATAAAGAAAAGCAATGTCCTCCACTCCTATCTTTATACTTATAAATGGATATTCGCCATCATACTTTAGATTATGTGATGCTTCTTCATAAATAATAATGATCTCCCTTCAGCTCACAAACTGAGAGGAAAATATTGAAGCTTGGAGAAATATGACAGTGTTTCAAAGACAAATAATTTCTAATTGGTTTCTGGGCCCTGTTCAAAGTTCTGCTATTTTCTAGTTGCTCTTCAGGACACCTCAAGACTACCTTCTCCTATATAATGTAAACTCCTCTTAAGTCTTCATAGGATTTTTAAAATTTCTAGTAATAGGTCCTAATCTCTGCTCCAAAAGCTACTGCAAATATCCTCAGGGCAGATATTAAAATAAACATGCTTTTTTAAAAAGGAAGTTAATTAAAATTACAGATCATCTCAAATCTTGCAAGATTTCAGCTGCAAACAGTAAAATTATGAGAGTTGGTGTTATATGATTGTAGCCATTTTAACTGCTTTTTCAAATTAATTTTTAATTTCAGGACTGGATCCTTTGGATGCTATCTGAGCCAGATTGTTGTATTACGGTGTAAGTGAACACTGAATTGGTGATTCCTACATTGATAGTTTCAGTAGTCTGAGTAAAGAAAACAGTTCAGATCTTTACCCATCACTTATGAGTGTGTTGTTCTGCCTTTTTTAGCTGTTGGGAATTAGGCAAAACTGATTCCTTTTCAATTCAGATTTGAAACCCTCTCTTGGCATCTGAATGTTTGCCTTTGGTGCTCCATTACTCTTCTGCTGCAACTGTCTTCTGTTTGTCTCGTTTTAGTGCTTTCTCAAAAAAACATTACATTCCCATTCTTTTATTAGCCCACCCACTTCATTTTAAACTAGAAGTAGCAGTAGCAGTAGCGCAACCATTTTTACCAACACCCAGAGATAATTCTCATTTGCCCCAGATCACCAAATAATATAATTGTCGATTGCCTCTTTGTTTCGTGTATGTACAGCATTCTATTTCAGCAGTGTTCCCCGTTTTTATATTGTAGATGTCTGCAATGTCACAGGGCTATTTTGCTCTGATGCTGCTGTTAGTGCCAATTCTTTTAGAGCCATTGTTATCACTTTCCTGTTTTAGGACCTTGGAAGATATGATAGAAATGGGGGTTAGATAGACCATGAAATCTCAACTCTTCTGGGCCAGCTGACATGTTTAGAATACTGAAAGCACATCATGGGCTACTTTGTTGATATGGTCAGTCTCAAAAACTCCATAGAATGGATCCAGAAAACATCCAGAAGACAGACAAAACTCTGTAATCACCTACGTACTCTATGTTTCGGACATTTTTAAAAGAATTTAAAAGAATTTTTAATTTCAGGAAAGAATTTTTGAAAGGAAAGGTAGGCATTTTGCAGTGCAGTTAGTCCTCAACTTATGACCAGTTGCTTCGCAGAAGTTACTTATGACCCGGATTAAAAGTTCTGATGGTTGTTCCTCCACCCCAATCACATAACTGCACTTTAGGCACTTGGCACCTGGGCCACATTTACGGCCTTTTGTAGCATCCACTCCCATGACTGCTTTTTATAATGTCTTTTCCAAAAACACCATGTACTTCCAATTTTCAACAAAAACATGCCATAGTGAACCAATGGTTCACTTTATGTCTTCCACAAAAAATATCATAAAATCAGGTTGGTTAAATGTGTGACACAATTTAGATCAACATGAGTTACAATCATAATGGGCAGGCTCCATTATGGTCATAACTCAAGGACTACCTGTATGCTTTCTATTCCTGCTTATAATATAAAAGATTTAAAAAATATGTATGATCAGGATGGGAAGCTTAGTAGATGTATCAAGACTTCATGCTGGGGGTCCAGAAAATGAACAGTGCCCTTGATTGCCTCTATTTTGTTGCATTCTCTTAGATTGAGATCTTTTATGGGTCAGGGACTCAGGTGAATTCTGCATTCACATTATTTTCATATTATTCTGATTTTTGATGAAATTCCTAATTCCTCATGAGCTTGTAATAATGCAAAAAAAATACTGCTAAATACTTTCATCATTGTAAATTTTCATCCATAAAAGAAAAGTAGGTTCAAATTCCTTTCACAATATATGTATTTTAACAAAAGTGTAGGTAAACACTACCTCAGTCTGAAGCTGAAAATTACCTTATAGTCACCAAAATTATTTTGATTCAAACATTTATCATGTGAATAATTACTAGAACTTTGTGCTATTCTAAGATTCAGGTTTTTTGCAAAAGCTTTGATCATTATGTCCTCCATACAAACTGTATTCCAAACTATATTTCAAGCATAACCAAAGTGCCTTGCTGAATTAGTGTCAACATAGGCATCTACCTCCATAATCATATATGGTTAGTATGTCTGTCCTGTGAGACAGTGGCTAGAGAGTCCCACAGAACAAGTCAGGAAACCAGGCAAGTAGGACACACAATTTGTCCATAGGTGAAATACCAAGCTAACTGCTATAGACATGCCCTATTATCAAGGCAAATGGAGGAGAGATAAGTAAGACCAGGCAGGGAAGATGACTTTGTTACAGTCCATCTGATGCAAGGATTTCTCATGGGGCCAACAATGCAGTACCCCTCATTTTAGCACTGAGGCAGTTTCCACCCCCAGGGGGCATCCCTGTCCAGGAAACTTTTCCTTCTATATTCTGGCAGGGAAGATTCACCAGGGCCAAAATTCCAGATGGCTCATATTACACAATCAGTTTAGTTGGTACATTCAATGGTTAAACTGTAACTGAAACTATTTGTAAGAATATGAAGTGAGAAAGACAAACACAAAAGTTCCATTTCTAGCTATATTGTGACTGCAAATACTTTTCTCCATTTGTTTTACAATAAAAACAGTGGTTAACACCATTATTAAGAAGGCATATCAGAGGATGTACTTCCTATGTCAGCTCAAGAAGTTCAACCTGCCTTGAGAGCTGCTGATACAGTTCTATAAAGCAATAATCTGAATCTGTATGTGTACATCTATCACTATCTGGTTCAGTGCAGTAATCTTACAGGACAGGCAGAAGATTCTAACATATAGTCAAAATTGCAGAAACAATAATTGCAACTAACCTGCTCTCCATAAAAGACCTATATACTGAGAGGGTCAGGAAAAACACAGACAATGTATCTGCAGACCCCTCTTACTCTGGACTCAACTTATTTGAACCTCTTCCCTCTGGTAGGCACTACAGAATACTCCATACCAAAATTACCAGATACAAGAACAGCTTTTTCTCCCATGCCATCATTCAAATGAATACTTAATACTATATGATTATGCTACATGATAGATAGAAGGGTAGAAGATTCTAATTAACCAGAAGTTCTGTCTAATGTGTATACATACCTATTCTACACTTTATAATACTTCTATTGACTGCACACTTACTGAATAACTTACACTGTTATGTATTATCTTATACTGTTGTTTACTGATGTTGCAAGTACTATATACTGAGAGCTGTTGCACTGGTATCAAATTCCTTGAGTGTCTAATTATGCTTGGCCAATAAAGTATTTGAGTCGAGTTGAGAAAAATATTTTGTGAGATGGAATGAGTTGAAAACAATTGTTCCAAAGGCAGCTAATGAATGTAATGGTCAAATAAGTTCTCCCATTCCAACAGTTTAACCCTTTATATATATATTAGTAATACAAACTCAAATGTTAGCAGCTTGTATAGAACATTAAGATGGATGTTCTTCCCTTAGTAATCTTACCAAGGAAAGAAAACATGATTTTTCTGTAGCATGCATCTCATGATTTGAATAACAATCAGATTGAACAAAATGGCAGATATGCTAAAGCTTGCTTTTGTAGAGCTACAGTGTGATATCAAATACTGTACAATAAAATGGCTAATATCTATATCTATTGGGCAGCAGAAACTTTATAAGGCATACCTACAAAGCATGTCTGAATCATGGCTTATGCATCCTATTCCTGGGGAAATGAAATGGAAGCATTGTGACTCTTGTTCTGTAATGGGTTATGATGGATGAGGTGTCAGACACCTATGTAAATGTGTTGTACTTAATTACAGGTTCTGGAGAGATGTACAGAATCTTGGGAACAGTTGTCAAGTTAAAAACTAATTGTGTTAGCCATTTGCATTTCAACAGTGTCAGTAGCGAACTATGAGAAACTGAAGAATTAATGATGGAAGTTTGGAAAATCATGACAGCCCAAGTTTCCCCTCCTGATTAAACTGTATCTTCCACCCTCCTGATATTGCAGAGCACTGTACTCAACTTTCTCTTGGAAGCTAATAATAATGGGTCACTATACTTTGGCCTATATCACACAAGCAGTACACAGTATTAAGTGTATCTAAGGTAAGCCAAGGAAGATTGCTGATAGCATTTTCTTTCTTCCTTCCCTGATTTGTGTTGGATACTATGGTCAAGATGGCCTTGTTCCTAGAGTGGGTATTTAGGCCTTCTTGCTAGTCTTGGTAAGGCTAACCTACAGGGGTCTGAGTAGAGCAGGTGAACACGCTTTTTTTTCAAGTGAAGAAGATTAATATTCTCCCCACCCCTTTTCTCAAAAAAGCTTGTTTTTAAATGAGGAGTGCTCTCCTGTGGTGTGCAAAGTACCCTTTCTCCACAGGCTCCCATCACCAAAGCTTCCCCCTTGTGAGCTCTTAAAAGTATGTGATATGATTGAGACTACCTGTGGCGTAACTCATCATCTAAGTTATATTCTGCCTGCATTAAACTTATATATGGATAGTGCCCTGCCATGGTGAAGGGCTGATTATATCACATCCTAAGCTTGGTCACTTCAGGATGGGCAGAATAGGAAATAGCAAGGGCAGTTTTATCTGATTTTTCCTTCCTGAACATCAAGAAATAGTATTTAGCATTACCAGCTCTTGATATCACTTCACTTCAAATCTCTGAAAAGTTATTTTCTTAAAATGGAGTTTGGCTGGATTTGTATGTTATAAATCATTGGAGAGTTTTATTTCCTTTTACTAATAATTCATATTATTGTATTTTACAAAAGAATTGGTAAATTGGAAATTTAAAAAAACCTGTTCTTATCACAGATAGTTTGAGAAGCTCTGGAGTAAGTATATTAAGTATATTCCTTATTCATAGACAGTTAAGTATCAAGCAGTGAATGACCAAGAGCTAGCATGAGTAATTTTTAAGAGACACTGAAAATGGCCCCAAAACTACTATTATCAGTATATTAACTAGGTGGCAAGCCCACTGAAAAGGGTGAGATTTACTTCTGAGTCAATATGTTTACATTGTACTAATTTTTTTCTTCTCCAGTTGGTGTAAATATAGTAAGGGTTTCTAATAAGGATCTAAAAATCAGAGTACATATTTTTACTCCATAGAAATTCCTATTCTCTCATTCCTATCTTCAGATCTAGTTTGTAAGCCTGTCTATCTATCTATCAGTCTATCCTCTTATCACGTTGGGTAAATTCAACAATTTTACTTATTACAGCCCTTTATCTGAGCAAAATAATACAAATGAGAATTGTCTATATGGACCTGACTAAATTGTAGGAGTAACACAGATATATGTGCATTTTTTAGTTATGCCTTTTACTCTATTTTGTAGCACATGTTCTGTATTTCATGTTTTGTATTTTGATATGGCCTAGTGGCTAATTAATGAAGTAAGGTAAAGATTTCTCCTGCCAGTCATGGCCAACTTTAGGAAGCAGTGCTCATCTTCATTTCCTAGCTGAAGAGCCAGTGTGTCTGAAGACATTCCATGGTCATGTGGCAGCATGACTATATGCCAGGGCACATGGACACTGTTACCTTACCATCAAGGTGGTACCTATGTAAGTATTACAGTTATTATTGTTTAATACAATGCATCAGCTCCAACCACCGTAGCTTTTCTGACAAATCAGTCAAAATAAACCATTATTTACTGCAGCATATGAATAAAGCTAATTTATTAACCACTATTTATTGGAAAAGTGTTGACTGTTCATTGGAAGGACAGATACTAAAGCTGAAGCTCAAATACTTTAGCCACAAAATATTTGAGTGGATTCATTGGAAAAGTCTGTGATGCTGGGAAAGACTGAAGGCAAAAGGAGAAGGGGATGGCAGAGGATGAGATGGCTAGATATCATCATCAACATGGTGGGTATGGGTTTGGGCAAGTTCTGTGAGACACTGGAGGACAGGGAGGCCTGGCGTGCAATGGGGGTCGTGAAGAGTCAGACACAACTGAGTGACTAAGCGACAGCAACAATTTATTGGAAAAAAATATCCATGCAATTTTTTCCTTTCCTTTTGGTATCCATTACTTATATTCTATTTAAAATTAAAATCTAGCAGACAAACAAAAACAGATAAAGCAGATCTCTACACTTAAAATGGCTAATACCATATAATTTTCAGTGTACTTTATCCTTGTTCTTCTACCCAGCCCTGGCCCCAAATCTGGTAGTGAAAAGTAGCTGCAAAACAAAAAACACTGACTGTGAGGGGAACTAAAGGACTAATGCTATTCTTTTACCTGTCCTTGGTTGCTGGTAGATAAAGAAAATACAGTATAGTAAATTTATGCAGTGGGTTAATACATTTCCAGTAATGCTCTCTATTAAAGTCAGTTGCAACAGGAAAGAACAATTAACCTGAGGTGCTAGTGTCTCACTGCCTATGTCTGAATTTGCTGAACAGCTGGGTAGGCAAATAGCCCCAGATTCCAGAGTGAGTTTTTAATCAAAGCAGCTATAATCCTGGTATTGGAAACCAGTCAAATTCAAAATACAAGTATGAGAGAAGAGCAGATAAAAACATTGTGCAGAATTTTTTTTTGTAAAGTTTTCCTTTTGTGATATGGTAAACTCTCAGGCTATAGAAGAACAAAATGCATTTTCTCCATATCCATCTTAGGGAATACTGCCATGAGGTCCAAGAGATACCGCCTATATGTCCTGTAACCTGTTAAGCCCTACTTATATGGAATTCATGTTTGAATTCATTCTATGACTGGATGTGACAAGATCCCAGAAATTTGTTATTTTGCTGTAGTGTGACAATAAAGGAGAAGGCAGTTTTTCCTGAATTTATTTTTCCCACTGAAATCTGTAGGAGAGAAATAAGTTATACCAGCCCTTCACTCAGTGTATTATTTCACTTTCAAATTTGACCATGCTGTGCGGGACAAGTCCATTTCATGCCATGCTTCCCTGGAAACCCTGCACTTCCTTCTCAGTCCTTTTGCAATATATCTAAGACTGAATTTGGGGGCAACAGCAGAATTGTCGCTTAATGCACTGAAATTGAGAAAATCTGCATGAAAGGGTCTGCAACAAAAAGCTCTTAAGTGTTTTGGACACAGAAAACTTAATATCAACAAGCACAGATCTAAATAAAAGTTAACTTCCTTAGAAAAACAAAGATACAAATAAATATATCTAATTCACAGAACTAAAATGCACTTTACTAGAACACACAGCCATGTAGTAAAGGTTATTTCTGAGCCCAAGGAAGAAAGAGATGGAATTTTGGTCATGGAGTCCATTAAATATTTAAATACCTTCATGAACTGTGTATCCTCATCAGTGGGGATGGCATGGCATTAAGTGCGATATTCTTTCGCCTGTCAAGCTAATAATCAATTCCCAGATCAAGCCCATGAAGGAACTGCCCCTCTTCATACTATATCCCAATCCATAGATCACCAAATTAACCACAGTGTACTTATCTTTTTTCCTTATTTTTTTAGAAATTATTTTATTGAACTATTATTGTTAGTAGTCTTGAGAGTTTAACATACAAATGTAGAATGTACAGTGGTGCCTCACAAGACGAGATTAATCCGTTCCGGAAGAATGCTCTTAGTGCGAAATTCTCGTAAAGCGAAAC
>JANHZU010008217.1:27026-39126 GCA_032468055.1 Acrochordus granulatus
GCAATGGAGTAAACCACGGGAGGTAAGAGTCGGCAGAACTCTCATGCGGAGTTGCCTGAATGGGAAATACAGAGCGCGCTTACTGATGATGTGCAAGGTTTGGCATGAAGTTTCCTCGTCTTGTGAGTCGCGGCTTGTCTAGCGGAATATTTTTTTATTAAATTTTTTGCTTGTCCTGCGAGTTTCTCGCCCTGCGAGTTACTCTTGTGAGGCACCACTGTACTTTGAATTATCAAATAGCATATACTAGAACAATAGTACCTTTATAATTTAGTTGTGAACCATCACAACTAAGACTGAAGCCTGCATATCGGCAGGAGTGCACATTCCTGTAAGCTCCATTCTTTGTCAGAACACTGTATAAAAATAAAAGCAAATTAATCATTCACCAACTAAGATTTTATAATTTATAAGATCAGCAATGAAATGCCATATTTATTTGACAGTAGAAGTATACCTGTCAAAATATGAAAAGTCAGGTCTATGCCCCAAAGATTGAACAAAGATTGAACAAAGAATTCAAGGTAAGAAAATAATAAAAGGGAAGTAACTGTATAATAGTTATATGCTAAGATGATATAATATAGATTAAATTGTTCAAAAACTTGGCAACAAAGCTGGATTTTTGAACGAAAGAAAAAATAACATTATGTAGCTATTCTAAGAACATAATGCAATAAACTTCAGGCTGCTGTTTTACCACATTTCATATACTAAATATTCTACTGAATTAACTTCCCTGGCTCTCCCTAATAAATATGCACAGTCTTGCAACGCAAGTTCCTCAAGTGAATGTCCATTTGTCTTGCTGTTTTCTGACATTCTCTTGGAGAAGCAAGAGGCAAGTAGAAACAAAGCCACCTTATGTAGAACATTGCAGAAATAAACATGAGTAGGAATTAATCAGGAAATAACACAAATGCATTTTCCACAAAACATATGTATTTATCTCGTTCTGTAATTGCTTATTTTTAGCTTTAATCAATTTTCAGAATGTATATACTGCAGCTGTCCCTGGCATCTGTTTGTTTTTCTGGGGACTACTGGTGAACACAAGTCATACTGCCTGACCCTTATATATTCTGCACAATATTTCATACATTTATAATCTTGGTTGCAAATTTTTTATGTGCCCTTTTAGGATCATAAGGAGATCTGCTAATTTCCACCACAGGTAATGAGTCAACAAGTAACAGTTTCGTTCCACTGACAACAGTTCTCTCCTCCATGAAATTGTCTCGTTCCCTTTCAAAGCCTACTAAATTACATCTGGAAGTTTTATACTCTATACAAATACTGTACTTCCTTTTCAGTATTTAAGCTTAATACTTAAGTCTAAAAAAATACTTCCTTTTATTACTCCAGAGTCTGTCTGCATTTAGCTTCACCGGATGAGTTTGATATTAAAATGAGAGTCCAACTTTTATAATAAATACATCAGTATTTAAGGTGACACAAGACAGATTTTTGACAGCTTCATTTTTATAGATGTTAATAATAAACAATGACATAGTCACCCCTTAAAGAATTAACAATGATCAAACATAAGTTAGTGAAAATGTGAAGGCCAGAATTCTCCATAACCTTTACATCTGTAAATAAAATGCTAACAAAAACTTGTGGCATGCTGCAAAATGCAACCATCTAATATACTAATATACTGCCACATATATAAAAAAGCTTCCTTTCATAAACAGTCCTATTCCCTCATCCCTTACTTTACCAAGACTAACAAATGCTGTCATCTTGCAGAAGTGTTTGGATTCATTTCCAAGTCCTTTGTTCACAGTCTACACAGTTCTTCAGCCACGACGAAGGGCATCGACTACAAGGTTTTTCAAGGGTTTTGAGGACAAAGACACAAGACACGGCGAATAAACGAGCATGGAAGAACGAACACCTGGAACGTTTTCCAAGGCCGTTCCGAAAATCCCTTTGTCCCGCTAACTGCACGTTAATAGCTACACCGCGGGGTTCGTCGAGGCACGCGCTAACTGAACCTCAGGTCCACTCCCGACGTCGACTGTCTTGACCGCCATTTGGAAAACGACCGTACCGGTCAATGGCGGACACGAGAACGGCTCAAAGCCGAACCGAGTCCCCTTCCCGCAGCACCGCGGACGCGCGTCTTCACTTCTGCTCAACAGTCCTCCCGAACGCGTCCCGAATCCAGCCCGCGGACGCCCGGCCCCACACGCGCCCTCCCCTCCACCCCGAGCTCCGCCTCGCCGCGCTGGACGGGGGAACCACCTCGAGAGCCTCAGCGCTCAGCTGGGACCCTCGGCTCCCGGCCCGGCCGACTCGCGACTCCCCCGAGAATGGGTGGGGCTGCACGTCGTCGCTTAGCCAATCACAGAAACGTAGAGTTTCAGCCGGGCGCGTTTGCGCAGGAAGAAAGCGGGCGTATATGAGGAACCCGTCACGATCTGAGGGCCAATAACAGCTCGAGCCGTGCCGATGAGACCAGTGAGCGAACGCGAGCAGCCTGCGCAGCCAATAGTATGCGAGGTCGGGGCGGTGCCTGCGCAGCTACTGCTGCCAGGGGAGAGGGGGCGGAGGCAACACCGGGTCTGCCGGGGAGGGGGGATTGGGCCTGGCTGGGCCCAGCCGGAGCCTCCTGCAGCCTGGACCGACCGTGCGGGGAGAACGCCCCCTCCCCGTGGGCCCAGCCCAAGACCGGCCCCGCCTGGCCATGGGCAACGCAGCCACGGCCAAGAAAGGCGGCGAGATTGAGAGTGGTGAGTGTGGGGTAGCGGTTGCTAGAAGCCGGTTTGCGCGAGGTGGAGCCACCGGGGAAGCAGGGCCGAGCGCTTTTGCTCTCGAGGCGAGGCGAGTCTGGCGTGACTGCCGAGCGGGACGCGGGGTCGAGTTGCCTCAGACCTCCACCTGAGGAAACGAGGCTCAGAGAGCGGAGCAGAAAAGGGGAAGCGGAGAAGCCGGGAGGGTCCGCCTGGCAGCTGTGCGAAGGGCGGCGGCGGCGGCTGAGGAGGAGGAGGAAACAACCTGAGTTGCCACCGAATCCCCGCAGGCCTTCGCTGAAGCCGACTCCAAGGGTATTTGTCGGCCTCCGCCTTCGCATCCAATTCGCGGGCTCGGGAATCACCTGCCTGGCCAACGCAGCCGCGCTGGCCGGCCGGCTGGCCGGCCGCCCCGCTCCTGTGTTGTTTGGCTCCCCGGTCCTTTCGGTTCCTGGGGAGTCCAGTCAGCTGGTTTCGCTGTTCAGCTTCTCGGCGCAAACCGCTCTCCCCGGGATGCTTTGTCTGGGTCTGTCCGCGCCTGGATTGGCTCCCCGGAAGGCAGTAGCCCCTGCTTTGTGCGCTTTGTTTCACGCGCTCCCGAAATACGATGTCCATTTCCTTCGGTCATATTTCTGCGCTTAAAACTGTTAACGGCCTTTCGGCTATACAGTACTTGGTATTAATTACCTTGCCCGCAGATAACAAATATATATAAACATTAGTGTTTGTTATTTCAAGTTACTTAGGTCAGTTTTTCTGATAAGAATAAATATTGAATTTTCCTGCTAACGCTTTCTGCTGTTGCTTCTAGAGAGGTTCCTGTGTATAGACAGCTGACTCTGTTAAAACGCAAATGAAGGCTACTTAATTCAGAACAGACAGACGGAAGTATACCTCCCACCCCTAAAGGAAGATGCAGAATTGGACTGCAAATTGGGCAGGCAGGAAGGAAAATAGCCCTCAGATGGAAGTATTAACAACAACAAACAGAATGTGTGTAGCGTATCTAGATGGAAGGCAGAGAGTTCTGTGTAAGTTTTGTGCCGAAGGAGAAGACAGGATCTTGTAGCCAACAGCATATTCACAGGATGATGACCAGATCTCAAAGACTATTTTAAACTTCCTTCTATTGCCCCATTCCTTTTTTATTCTTTTTATCTGTATTTTAAGAAATTTGTGCATACATTTGTTTATGCATGCAAATTTATTGTCTTTTTGTTTTTATCAGGATGCTTTCAGATGAAGCTTTTATTGTAAATTGTTCTCTTCAGTCATTGGAATTTTGCAGTTCAGAAATCATTTTTTAACTTTTCACTTTGTTATTCCATCAATCGTTTTATCTCCCTGCTTACTAGAAAAAAATTATTTAAAGAGAACATGGCAGAATAGTTAGACTGACAGAATTTACTCATGTCTAACCATAGTTTGGTTGTATTGAATAAACCACAGCTGTTTCCATTCTCACTGCTAATGTTTTCACAATATTTTAAATCATAACCTATAGTTTACAAATCATACAACACATTGAGCCCAACACCAATAAATCATATTAGGGTTTATGCTGCATGAAATAGAACAGTGCCTTTTGACTGTTAACATCAATAGCTGTTCGTCTGGAAGCATTCTAGATTAATAGACAATGTGTCTTTAATACTGATGCATCTGATACTGTTCTGTACAATTATGAACCGATATCCTTAAAAGTAGGTTTGATTTAAAGTATCTGGAAAGAAAATGTTAGAATAAAAAATAAGGAATTTTGCATGAAATGGAAGTCTCTATACTCTCGAAAGATCAGTCAGATCTTTTAGGTGCTAGTTCATGATAGAAAAGCCCATCATTCTTCTCATGAGATGTTTAAGTGAATGAATTTGAAAACTCTAGCAGTAAGCCACTTCTTCTAAAGTAATGCAGTTAACAGCCTGCCTATTCTTGCTGCTCCTATCATGCGTTGACTCAGTGTTTGCTTCAGTATGTCATCTCAGAATTCTTCCTAGAACTGTGGGTGGAGTCCAGATATCTGACTACTTGTCCAGGAATAACCTTTCTAACTTATTTTACCTATTGGTGCTGAGACAGAAGCAAACTTTTGTTCAAGGAGCAGCTAATAGATCCCAAATGCAGTGTATCACTTGCTTTTAAGCAATTTCATTACTATGGAATTGGAATATACATAACATTTTTCTTTTTGCCTATTCAATACTTATTAATTGCCATAAGCTGAGTTGAATTAATATTTTAAAACTTTCTAAATATCAAAACCCTGATTAATATTTCCCTTATTAACTCCAATCAAAATAGCTGTTTCCAGAGCAAAGCAACAAATATGTTAGAAATGAATAGTACAATTCAGTGATACATTTAGTTATAGTTAAATTTCAAAATTTGTTCAATTTTGCATTTTGGAATATGTTCAGAAATGCAAATGTTTTAACAGAAAAGTAGTTTACAAAATATTTTAGGTGTAGAATTGTAGAATATAAATAGATGGTAGCTCTGCTATGTTGCTTATTTGAGAAAAAAGTATATCACAGTTTTCCATTGTGAGTACAGTGTTCAATCGTGGAATTTTAAATTAAGATATAGAAACAAAAAGTAGGTATTTTAATTTAAAATTTATTTGGGTTATTGTAAGTGAATCCTACATATCTGTTAGGCTACAGTCATATTTTAATTCAATTTATATATATTCATGTCCTATAGTTTTCATATTCTAATAGCCATTTCCTGACCTACGCAATCAAATTAAATCCATATATTTTGTATGTAACATCCTTTGAAAGTTTTACATAAAGTTGTAAAATCTGAACTCTTCAAAACTTCTGTATGGTCAATGGACAACTTTTGGATTGCTCTGAGCTTACATTAGATGATGAGGGGTACAGTTAGAGGCCAAAATAGGGAACATGATTATACACTGGGTAGAGGCAATGTCATGTACATGTGAAATCAGGTTTGCTTTTTCTGGGCTTGCTTAGTGGTAGTTTCTGGGAGA
Organism: Acrochordus granulatus; assembly: GCA_032468055.1. Lineage (NCBI taxonomy): Eukaryota > Metazoa > Chordata > Lepidosauria > Squamata > Acrochordidae > Acrochordus > Acrochordus granulatus. The sequence continues at coordinate 32,760 of JANHZU010008217.1, forward strand.
TGATACATTAATGTGTTAATCCTGGTTTAAAGTATATATTACAGCTTTTGTGTTTGCTGTTTCAAATGGCAAGAAACTGTAGCAATATTCATTAAGTGTGATTAAACTGGACTCCAGAAGCTACAAATCATGCTTGGGAACTTCATATTATCAGGTTGCTCACACTGTTCTGTAAGTTGCCATGTTGTGGAGGTGTATTCAGTAGATGAAAGTCTTCAAGAAAAAAATGTATTAGAAGAGAGTATATTTTCTACAGCCAGTTAGTACAAACAATGTAGTTTATGAATTGCAGGTAACAATTTTAGCATTATTTAAAGTTAAAATCAAAGTAGAAAGGATTAGGTTCTGGGCTGCTCAGGAAAACATGTCTGCTCGTTTGTCTGGGTCTCCTGTTTTATGTGCAGCAGTACAAAACAAGCTCCTTTATTGATTCTCACTACTATCCAATTCTTCTCAGTAAATCTGAGTATAGAAAGAAAGATTGGACCCTTCCTTATTACTGTTGCATAGAACTTTCTTACAAATATTATCTGATCCAGAAAGGATCTGTACTAATAATCTTTTGCCTTTTAAACAGCTAAATATAGATGATGCACCTGAAGCTTTTTAGGGCTTTAATTGTTTCAGTACAATTATAATTAAATGGAACATCCAGATGTCTGAAGTTTGGCCTGCTAATGTAAACCAGCAACCACAGAAAGCCTCTTCTACAAAATAGATTGGTCAGAAAAATGTGCATTTTATGATTGAATTGACAGTAGCTTTCTTTTTTCCAATGAAATTGCTAGCATTTCATGGACATTGCATGTCCAGTTACTGTAAGTAGTTAGTGTATTTTGATTTTGGATGTTCCCTGTTATTCTCCAAATTCACTGAAATTCAACTGTCTTTTTGTTCCCAGTTCCCATAAACTTTGGTTATATTTTCAAGGACTCATGGGAGTTGCAGTCCAATGAGTGGAATTGGTTTAGAAAGTTTGATGCTGCTATATTGTGCTAAAAACAAATATCATAATATTGACTTAAATGAACAGATAAATATAAAACTATAGCTTACATTCAAGGACTCGAGCAATTAAATCACCTAACTACAAGTGATGTATGCAAGAGAGCTTTTAATTCACCATCAGAAGACCAAGAGTGTTGTGATCAGATCTTCCATAGGGAAGCATACCTTAAAGTTTGGTGCCACTTAAAGTTTAGAGCATAATTGGTTAATACAGATAATAATAAATGCAGCTTGAAAGAATTGTTTGTGATTGATTTATATATAATGTAAATTATTTCTATTCTTGAAAGATAATCTACATTTGATGTTGCACATAATATTTTACAGGGTTTACAAATTATGCAAATTTAATTGCCATTCATTTTATGTATTGTTTTCATAGGCCTGTTGGAAGTGCAGTAAAATTTAGAGGATGCTGACACTTCACAGCTTTATTCTCCAAGCTTTTGAGATCAGGCATTGCCTGATACCTTTAAAGCTGACTTTGCAACCTCCAGGCTGAAAAAAATTATTTTAAATTTAAACAATATATTTTCTTAGATTACTAGACTTTATATTCAATCTATTCAGTGGACCTTAGTGCTCTCATAGCATGGTGAACCTGGACAGTACAGGACCAGTACCTTACAGAAAGTAAGTACAAGAGATATACACAAATATAACTTCTTTCTAACTTTCTTTCTCACAATGTTTAATGCTGTATTGAAAACATGAAGCCAGGCCATATATTTTTAACTCTTTCCTGAATAGGTTCATGTGTACCAGAAAAAAGATTACAGGATAGAGCAAACACTGCCTTCTATTTTTTGTCAACCCAGCCTTTTGTTTGTTTCTAGCTGTGATACTAGCTAGCTATGATATAGTGGAGATCCAGGTTCAAATTCTTGGTAAGGAAAATATTTGAAAGTCTTGGGAAAGCCCACCATTTCACCCTTCAGGATGATTCTGTTAAAAAAAATAATCTCTCCTTCAGTGGACTCCTTCCAGCCTATTAATGGTCACTCCAGGTGCCAAAAGATGGCAATATAGTGAAAATATATTTTTCTCCTTGCTGTCAGACTTTTTATAATATAACTGAGAAAATGCTCTCTTTGATTCTCCGTCCTCCCTCATTGCTAGCTGTGCCATTACTAGAAGCTACATGTTCCCCTTCTCAAATAATACTTAAGATTTTATCTGAACTTTCTGAATGATATATAGATATTGCCAAAGAAGCACACATCAACATTTTCACATTCCTGTCAAATTGCTGCAACAATTAACAAAATGTCTGTGAAGACTCTCACTCGTCCAGGGTAATTGCATCGCAACAAAGTTTAAAAAACAGGCATCTGGACTGGATTTTTCTCAAATAGAAGACGTTTCACCTTTAATCCAAAAGGCTTTCTCAATTAACAAAATGCTTAATGATTAAATTCCATTCCTGCCCCATTTTGTGAAAAGCTGTTGCTCTGCAGATATTGCTAAAATGAAAAGATTTAAGATGTTGTATATATTACAGAATACAAAATATTATTCGTATAATTACTCAAAAGGAAGAAAAACCTGAATAGGGAAGATTCACATTCAATATTTAAATCAACTACAATATTCTCAGCAATTTGCATATGCATGTAGTAAAGAAAAATTTGAAAGGTCTAAAGTTTATTTCAGATAAATGTGATACTAAGATATAATCTACGCATGTTCTGGAACTTGGAGACAGGATATAAGATAATTTCATTAACTGTAGTATAGAATTAAGACAATACTGAAACTGATTTTGTATATTTCCTGATAACATTTTAGAACTGAATATCTCTGAATCCTAAGTTCAGTTTTCATAAATTTTACATCACTTATTTTCAAAATAGATCAAGGGCGGGCTTTGACATGCAGGATTCTTTTTCTGTGTGACATCATTTGCAGAGAGTCAGAGATGGCATTATCATCTTTATAATTATTAAATTACGATAGCAGATATCTAAATGAAATATTCTGAGCACCAACATTTTTTAAATTTCTAGACATAAGCCTGTGTTGAAAGAGGGAAGTATTTTAGGCATATATATATATAGACTAGATCAAATACTTCATTTATAATAGGATGATCAAATAGTTGTATGTTTGTGGAAAGTTATTTGGAAATTCTTAACAAAACAACACAGAACCTAATCATCTATTAGCCACTTGTCATGCTTGGAATAAGGAATATTTCCTTAAAATATTAGGAAACCAGAACTGGTGTTATTACGGTGTTAGATTAGGACTTCAGTGCTATGGAGTTCGCCATCACCTTAAGACCGTTTTTGATCTCATGACACTCATTTCACATGATTGTGCAAATAAAATGGAGGATAGTATATGCTACCTAAGGCATTGTGAAGAAACTTCAAATATAAAAAGAGCCCTCACAATTGGTGAATTTATTTAATTCAAGTCACATTTTTATGACAGGTGCTGATTAATGCATGAAATATTTATAATGGGTTCATTGTGGGTATTTAAGGGTGAAGCATGATGCTGCCTTTAGTATCAATGCAATATTCAATAATCTTGTTATGATTTGTTTGGTTTTAAAAGGATGTATATAATCATAAAATGCAACATCAGAAATTTAAGAATAAAGAGAATGCAACATTTGGGTATTCCAATGGTAATCCAGACATGTAAGAATGAAGAGTCTAAACAAATAGCTCTGTGGGATTAAAGATGAAAAACGGCTGAGATAAAAATTGATTATTAATGTTGACAGTAGATTTTTGTAACCAATGTTTGTTAAAGCAAGCTAGCTAAAGTGTTCTCTCACTCTTTTTCTTCAAGCCTTTTTTCTTCAAGCACTGCAGACCTAATATATGGTTCTTCCACTATTGCTGCCATTTATCTTAAGTAATTATATATCTAGCTCATCTGTCTGAATGGAAATTTGAACCAAGTTTCCCTAAATCACTGCATTTGTTCTCTGTCAGTTGAAACGCCCGATACTCCTGAAAAATTTACTGCTATATTCAGTGCTTGAGGTGGCCAGATCAAATAGTTCACATGATAGGCAACCACAGGTGCCGCTGACTATGAAGAAATCCATCCCCTTTTCTCTTCCAAAGGAAGAAGTCTGTTAAGTGCATAATGTGATGAGTTTCGCATTTTGGCCACACTCGTCTTCCTAGTCTGCAGAAATGAGTGAGATCTAGAAGTCAGTATATTTTGTCTTAGATTTCTTCAAAATAGAAGGTAAAGGCAAACCATCTGGTTTCAGAGGGATTCAGTCCATCTCATTTTATTGTCTGCCCATAGCTCGGTATGCGTGTGCATGTGTTTCCCTTTTGGTTCCTGGAGGTGGTTTCTTCGAGCACCAACAAGCAGTTAGCGCGGATTGACCCTTTTGGGGAGCCGTAGGCAAGTGCAGAGAGGCCACATTCCAGGCTGGCAAGATGGAGGCTGGAGGTGAGGGGGAGTAACAGGTGCCTGGTCATGTGGGGGTAGGCCTGGTGTTTGTGAGGAGCCAAAGGAGGTATATTGTAGCATTACCTAGTGAGAGACAATTCTGCTCATAATGTCTTGGAGGAAGGGAGGTTTGACTGAAAATTTCCGCATTAGCATGAGGTGGATCTAGTCTGGGCCCAAGCAAAGAAATTAGGAAGGTGAATAGTTTTCGGGTACTGGCTACCTTCTCGTTTCTACAGACCTTTATTTTTTAAAAGTAGGCCTTTTGATTCATTCAGTGCCACTCAGTTTAGTTTATTATAACTCATCGGCTTATTCTTCCTTACCTTGTTGGCCTTTATGGACTTGCTCTTGTGCTAGGTTGGAAGTTTATACTAATTTAGGTATATTTTCTTTAATTAGAGGTGGGATATGACTGTTTTGCAGCACCATATTTTAAGGTGCTAAAGATTTACAGCAGTGAACTGGTCCTCTGGGTATTCTTTCTGAAAGTGGAACAGAGCAAACATAGGAATTCAAAATGTTAATCCTAATTTGTTTTAGAGTGCCAAGAAAGGTAATTCGGAGGCAGGGGATAATGGTTCTGGAAACCTGATTACGTCAGGGGTGACTTGGTGGATTTCCTTTGTCTTTAGTGACATTGGGAGTTTTACTAGCTAAAGTTAGTGTAAAAGGCTTAACATTAAAGAATTTTGAATTTGGATGTTGACCTGGATTGCTGAACTCTCCTTGTACATGAAAAAACAGTTTTGATTACCATTATCATCCATTGCTTCATTTCAGAAATTTGGAGTGGGAGATATTTTGTTGTAGAAGTAGTTTAAAATACCTGAGAGTTATAAACTGTTTCAGAACTGCTGCCAAATATCAGCTATTTACTAATAGAAGTGATCTGCTTTCTCTTCAAATACCATTTCTGGGATTAAATTATTTTACTAGTGATCCTTCTGAAGGATATTGTTTAAATATTTTTATTTGAGGTGTTCTAAAGTTGATAAATGTATTTGAATGCTATTGATAGTGATTTTCTTTCTAGGAACCAGGAATTAACAGTGTTCAGATTAAAAAATGGAATGGAGGACCAATTCTGTTGTGATTGCTAAAATAATGCAGTTAAGTAATAGGCTGTGAAATTTTAGTTTTTATTTGGAAATGTGTAATATTGAATCAAATTTCCCTGCAAAAATGGAATAGTTTGGAATTACAGTATTAGCAAACTAGAGAAGGAATTATATAAATAGAGGAGCAATGGAATCAAGATAATAGTTCAAAGAAGAAAAAAGGTGCTACTTATTCCTAAAAAAATATTTTACCTTCAGTGAGCTTTTGAGTAGTGCTTTCTTTATTTGTTGTGAATTATCTCTGTTCTATATATTTTCATGTGAGTTCAAAATAAACAGCTTCCCTGCTACCCAGCACACCTAGAAAGCTGATGAAATAAATGAGAATACATATGGCTTTCATAAGAATTGAAGCTGCCTCTTGACTTTTTTCTCTGTGTTAGTATAACATACTATACATTATTTCTTAGCATATATTTGGTATAGTATAGTAAAACAAAGAAGAAATTACACAGGGAATTTTTTTGCACTAGGATCTATTGAAAATGCTTTAACTTAAGGTTAAAAACTCATTTAGGAATATTTATTACATAAAGCAAAAGTGAAGTGGATTTTTGAACTGTTTTATTATTAAGTCATCTTGTAATTGTCAGTGTAATGCTTGAATAAATACAACTGTATGAGGAAGTATTGCAGAATGTTAAACACTTGAGGAATTTGTGCACTTCAGTATTCTTGTAGAAGATTTGTGAGTCAACGTAATGTATTAGACTACATCTAGATTCAAATATATTGTTTGTCATAGAAAGGAAATTCAGAGGGTGATTTTGGGCTACATATTCTTTCTCTTTGGTTTCAAGCTCGATATTATCTCT
>JANHZU010008217.1:39453-59522 GCA_032468055.1 Acrochordus granulatus
AGGGAGGACTCATTAGAAAAGACTGTGATGCTGGGAAGGATTGAAGGGAAGAGGAGAAGGGGACGGCAGAGAATGAGGTGGATAGATAGCATAGTCAGTGTGATGGGCGTGGGCGTGGGAAGACTCCGAGAGGCAGTGCAAGACAGGGAGGTCTGGTGTAATGCAGTCCATGGGATCGCGAAGAGTCAGACATGACTGCACGACTGAACAACATTCTCAACCCAATTAATGTGTTTATTGTGAGTAAACATTGGAAAAAGTGCTATATATGATACCTTAAGCAAATCTAACAAATTATAAATGTAACCTTCATACTGACCTTCATAGAATTCCCAAAAGCCGAATTCTTATGTCCACTTCAAATCCATGGGAAGAATGAAACATGGGTCTATTACTACATTATGTGATGTATACATAATACGATATCACATGCTATAACTCTTAATATAACATTGTATTTAATCCAGTAAATATAATTGAAGTGACTAATTCAAAACACTATTAAATATAATTTTATTTTATTTATTTTTATTTATTTATCAAATTTATATGCCGCCGAAATCCGAAAACTCTCAGCGGCTAACAACATGAATCGGAGATGAGAAATATAATAGTGTTCCTCCCAGGTCTTGAGCCAACATCTGTACTGAAAAGATTAGAACATTTGGTGCAGTGAAAAGTTAGTAGGAGAATCTGTTGTTCTTACTGTAATTTCAAGACTATACTTCAGTCCTGTTCTATGTGGTCCAGCCACCAGAGGGGGATATTATATATAATTTGCAGGTGATACGCTATTGAAGATTGCTTTACCAGTCTGAGACTCTCTCTTCACTTAACCTTCTTTTTGTTCTCATTTCAATGAAACAAGTTATGGGATATGTATTTTCTGTTGTTGCAGGAGACATAATGATTGGAGAGGGATAGAAAATTAGAGATTCCTCTTGCCAATTTATGTACGTTGTATATGGTAGAAGTCTGAAAACAAAAACATTTGTGGTAACTAAGCATGAGTGACTTTTGACAATTACACCATTTATTGGAAATATTCATACCAAAGATGTCAAATATGCTAATAAATTAGAAAATATGCTGAGAAAAGTAAATTAATGTGTCTCTGAAGGCAAAAATATAGCCTTAGAAGTATATACTTAGAAAAAGGGTAAAGTGCAAACAACAGAAAATTCAGGAAGGAAGCATATTTGTTAGCACTGCAGTCTTGTGTACTGAATTTTACTTTTAAGAACAAATAATGGTTCTGTTTAATATGTAAACATGACAAAGCCATGTAGGCATTGAATGCGGGGTGGAGACTACAAATTGGATTAGTCCAGCTTGCAAGTGAATCCTCCATCAGTTAGCAAAAATAATAGCTTTCTGCTTTTTTCTATAATTCAAATTTGTAAGAAAAGGAGAAGGAAAAGACACAAAAAACATAAAAGCAAAATCTGTTTTCTGAATTCTTATGTTGCAAATTATTATAATGTATTAAATGTAAATGTATTTTCAATAGATTCTGCCAAGTTCTAAAGAGATCTACTCCAGATGTAACTTATAGTAGTTTTTTTACTAGTGTACTTGCAAACTTGAAATAATTATACAAAATGTATTATTGTGTTTAGGTTTGCAGGTAAGCAACAATCATGATTAAGTGAAGTATGTTCTAATTTATAATAATGATTCCAAACATTTATAGAAAAGCCAGATGACACTACAGCATGCTGCTGCTTACACAGTAACACCCCTTAAAGGCATGCATATCAGTAAACCAAATACCACACACAGTATTTGGTTTTTGGTGTTCTAACTAGGGTTGAATATGCTTCTCTTTACCAGATCTTTGAAGCTAGGTTAAAAGTTACGCTAAACAAGTCAGATTTAAACAAAATGCACAGCTCCCCCACTTTCAAATTTTCATATCAAATTCCTGTTATGTTTGATCATTGCAGCACTTGACAAAAGTTGTTTTGGATAAGTATTTCTAAAAAGTTGCAAGGTGTTAATTCTTAACTTTGTTTTCCCTTTTAAATGTCCTTAAAAAAACAAATTCCAGAAGCCTTAGTTTAGAATGGAGCACCATGTACTTTCACCAAATGTCTGAATTCTAAAGCTGTACTGTATTACTTATGGAAAACAATTTCTACACTTACACATATGTATTAGCATTTTTAAAACTAAATTGAAAAAATTCACATACCTCCTACTGTTAAAAGTTCCCAGCAGCATTTCACATGTTTCTGAAAATGTTTGATATGCTGCACAGAAAGCTTTAATTAGAATGTCATAACATACAATGAATTTTATCTCTCTACTCCAGTCTTATACAATCATTGGACATTAGTGGATAACAAATTCAAAATATACTTTCTTAAATTAAAAGATTGTATTTTAAATTTTCTTAATTTTATTATGCATGAAATATAAATACAAATAGCCACTTCTGAAGTTAATTATACATTATGACTTTTGATTTATGGAGGACATCATTGGTTTTCCAAACATATGTTTGCATATTTCATTGCATTCCACTGATGAAGCCAAAAGCAAAGTTTCAGTGGAATAGCTCTTGATAGTTGTTCGTACTACCATTCAGGGTGATTTAAGTACTATTATCTTTAAGTTAATGAAAAGAAAAGATTAGCTAGGTCTTCTTTCAGCAAGGCTTTGTTAATGCTTTTTTCCCCTACTGTTTTTAATGTAATTTGATGCTAGTATTTATCCGACTTTTATTTACTGTTTATCATTTATTCTGTTATTCTATTGATTGCTAGTGATTTATAATTTGTGGGTCACCTTATTAATTTATATTCTGATAACATTTTCACTGTTACATTTGTAACTTATACATAGGGACTGCAAATCTCAATCCATATTAAATCTTAGAATATTCCAGGCTGATTGCAGCTGGGATGCTATTTTCTTTTTTTGAAATCATTTTTTTCTTTAAAAAACAAAATTGGAGGGAATTCCAACATCAAAATTACATAATGAAAAAATGTTTTATTGCTTATTGGTTGAATTGGAAGATGTACACCAATGAGAAAAGTCATAAGGTTTAAAATATTTAAGTGTTTTTTATCTTAAAATACAGTAATTGTGTATTGGGATACTGTGCTCCTAGATAAGTTAATTCCATTCTTGTGTTATATGAAGTGTTTTTATAGTACTCTTTTCCACGTTTAAATCCTTCAGATATGTAAGTCATAAATTTCCACAGCTTTCTATCTGCATGAATGTAAGGGTTGAAAATAATGAGCGTTTAAACTTGTGTATATAGCAAGTAACAGATCAGGTAAGATGGTTCTGTGGCTTAATACCCTGTAATTTAGTTGATGGAGAACATACTCTTTCTGATCACCTTTTATCAACTGAACTAGTTCCTATGAAATCTGGAAGTTTCTGTTCACTAGCAGTAGCAGATATATTCTTGCTTTCTCTTAAAATCTGCACTGGGATTCAGGAAGGTATATTTAATGCCAGGATTCCAACTAGGATTTCTGCACCATCTGTAGAAAAAGTCCTTTTGTGCAATTGAGAATGAATTTCATATAGTTTAGAGCATAATTTTACTTAATTTGCATAATCAATTCTTTAAGCAATTTTGTATTTTTAAACTTTATAATCTCCATATTTATCTCATCAAACTATATGAATATAACACATGCTATGTCTTAAGTAATAGTTGGTGATATTCTTCAACAATTTTGCTAAATTTAAGAAGTACTTGGATTTATTCTCTTCATAGGATTTTTATGGAAGAGCCTAAGATTAGAATTTGAATGTAGTAATACCTGGTAATTGTATAAGAGAGGGATATTTTTTATTTTCTCCCAAGTTGATTAGATATCTAGTTGTTCCAGTTTAAGTCTTCTTTCCCTAGCTAGATTCTTGCTCATTTTCTTATATGTCCACAGCTGGAGTGATAAAATTATTCTTGAGAAGCATGGGAAATCAGACTTGCTGAGAAAGCTCCACTTGTGTCCCACTTCTTGACTTACACAACCTTTGCTTTCTACTGTTCTAGCTCAATATATTTATTCCAACATGATCAGTAAAAATATTTTAAGCTTTTGTGCTGAATCCACTAAATATTTACCTTCCAAGATGACAATTAAAAAACATAATGAAACTGCATCTATACAATTGTAACCCTTTTCTTTGGGAGTGAGAATCCATTTATTTTAATGTAACAAATTAACATTTCTAATCCTTTCAGCTAATTCAAAAAATTTCCAGTTCTTTCAAACTGTATCTTTTGTTGTTTATCAACACTTGAATTCTCTTCTATCATTTAAGTCAAAATGTAGGAAAGGAATTGGTTGTTGTTCCTTTATTTTACATACCTGACTATATGTATCTTAAGTGTGCTTAGCAAAATATCTGTAATAATTTTATTAGGAGCATATCTGATTAATATGTAACCTAATTGATTTTTAGTAATATTTTGAAAAAAATATGTTTCTGTTAAAGTTGAAACAAGCCATAAAAGTTTAACACACATAACTTTAAGGTATTTTCTAGCTACGTTCTCTGATCATCTTACTTAGTTACTATAATCACTAATCCATAAACAGAATTTTGCAGCAGTTTGTCTCTTGTCAGAATTTGTTAGTATGATCTGTAGCTGGCCTATGGCTGTGTAGAAATGCTGGGAAGACTTGGGTTCTGCAGTTTGCCTATTCCCTGTGCTAAAATGATTGGGATGTATAAAATTTCCTCAGGCAGTTGCAAACAAAGTCTGTTTGTGAAGATCTGAAATTGGGAGTCTGTTCCTTTAAACAATTTGAATAAACTTGGCATAATGCCTAGCCACTTCTTGCTCCAAGGCTGTTCCTTTGGGGGTTTTCCTGAAACAGTACTGCATAACTACTCTGCCATTGTGCATGCTTTCCTTGTCAAGAAGTGCAGTCTTGCCATGCAGTTTTCGAATTACAAACCAATTCTGTATTGGAGATGATGGGGAGATCAATTGATCTTGCAGCTTGAATCTGGACCAACTCTGAGTGTAGAGAACAGAGCTGTTATCTGGCTGTGTAATATGGATTCTAATCCCAGCAGTCCTCAAAGTACATGGGAAGGTGACTCTGAATTCAGTTTCCAATTTTGGACCCAACTTTTTCTGTGGATGCATTTGTTTGGTCGGCTGGTCAGTTATATCTTTCGTAACTTCAGAGGGCTAAATTAATGACTTTTTCCTGGCCCTTTAATCAGTTTCGTCTTCAGATTGCTACTGTCACGTTTAATTATCATCTTTGAATCTTATTGGTAAGCAGTTTTTTTTAGAAAGGGACACCTGCCTTGTACTTACCCTTTTTCTCTCCCTGCCTTTCCCACCCATTTTTCTCTATTATGGATGACTTTATTTGAACATGGTTTCTAAAGCTTGGGGATATGGTCAAAGCAGCATATGATTTCAAAAGCAGGATAGTGGTTTATATTTGATTCATTTTTGGCACATTCTGGACTAAAGGTATATACTTCTGTTTACTTCCTTGTAAGTTCTCTGAAATTGCTTAGATATTCCAAAAGTTTCAGTTAACTGCAGTTAAGCTAATAAATGTTTACATTTAAACTTAGTATTTAGGAAAGAAGATTTCCATCTCTAGAATGCAGAGCACCCAAAGAAATATGACCTTGAGCATTCTCTTATTTTGTACTTTTGTCTTCCAGGCTGCATCAGGTTTTGTCACATTCTTTTTTTGGGATGCTATTATTGTCTAAATACCTTCATCTCTAAAACTGTTTCCTGTTAAAGAATTAACTCATCTTTAAAAAAAATTGGACTTCCCTACCTGACAAGATCCTTATTTGCCCTTCCTTCAACTCTGAGAGCAAATGAGATACAAAGAATCTCTGGGCTATTTTAAGTCTTATTACATGGCCTTTGCTACCCTTGATCTGGCAGATCTCCCTTTTTCTGTATTAATCAAATCTGTCTGCTCCTCTCCCTTTAACAGCTGTGTTAAGTGATCAAGCTTCCAATATGGAATGGACTATTGTGGAGTCTTTCTGGGCATAGTGGGGGTTGGGAAAATCTGGCATGTCTATGGATGATTGCCCTGGAGAGCTATGTTGCTGTTGCTGAACTAACATGAGTGCTTTTGTCCAGGGAGGTGGGTTTGGTGGAAATTCTGTCCTGAGTAAAAGTTGAAAGCAATCAGCTTAAGCCAAATGTCTGTATCAGTCAGCTGAAAGGGAATGTAAAGAGCTTTGCTGGAAGTGTGTCTGCTCTTCAGTTGCTTCCTTTAGCCTCCACTTCACATTTTGGGACAGGAAAAACACTGCTTGCATCTACCAGTGGGTAAATAGCAATTATCAAAGAGAGTGCTCTCCTAAATCCTAACTGAACTGCCTGATTTTATTTGCTGTGAGAGCAGACTTGGAATAACAAAAGAATTATTGATAAAATTAAGGGAAACATGAGCTGTGAAACTGAAATAAATAATCAAGACTCCAGCAAGAACAGCGGATATAAAATGTCAGCGCTACAGAAACTGGAGAATCTTGCAGGGCGGATCTTTTACTGGGGGCCATGGAGTGATACAGGAGCACCAAGCCCTGGAGAGGCTGAATTTGAATCAGAGCTTACTGCTGCCTGGAATAAGCAAAGTGAGTTGACAAACAGCATGATTTCCAAGGGAGTGGGAATTGATGCAGAGTTTCCAACAGCTCTGTTTCTCAAATGAAGCTTTAGGGATGCTGCTCTTTAATAATGGTATCAGTGCCTAAATGTGGAGCAGAACATTAAAACAGGCCTCTGTTCTAGAGTAGCTCATATAGATACCACTATTGTGGCCATTCTGGCTTTAAATGCTGACCACCTCATTCTCTATATTAAATTACCCAGTTTTTAAATGTAGGCAACTTTTCTTAATGCCATTAGAGCTTAGCATAACATAACATAGCATTTTATTCTAAAATCCACAGTCCTTTTTTCCCCTCAGAATTGGCCATCTTGTTACTAGAACCTAGCCTTTAATGATTCAATTCTCTATGTGTAAACTGCATGGAATATGAAAATGTGGTTCAGATAAATGTAAATAACTTGCCAAGTAGTAAAAGGGAGACAGGCCCCAAATTTGTGTTTATATGCAATCCTGTTCATCAGCCATTTCTGAGTTGCTATGAGAAGAAAAGCAAAGATGAAACATTTTTTCATACATCAGTTTCCTAACCTAAATTCTATTAAGTAGGAATGTTTTGGAGAATGGGCAGATGGGTGAAGCAGAAATATATCTGCTTTTCGTATTTCTGTTTCCAATTGCTTCAGTCAGTGATTTAGCAATTCTATATTGGCCTTTGGCTTTGCTAATGCATACCTGAGAATAATCATGCTTCTGGGTGTTTTCCATTCATTGATACAGGAATCATTTTAAAGTAGAAAATTTTCTTTACCTTCAATATTTTAAGCATTGGTTCCCACCTTGATAATTAATCCTCTGGCCTCTTCTCACCTGCCTTGTAAGCACTTTATTGTGTTTCATTCTGAGTGCCTACTCTGACTTTCTGATATAACAATTTCAGTTCATGGCAGATGAAACACCATAGAAACATGATCTTAATGGTCTTGTTTTACTTGTTCTTTTGCCATCACTAACCAAGTTGTACTCCATTTCTCTAACTGGCTCAGTCTTGATTCCTAGAGTAGCCTACTTGGAAGATTGGATAATAGAAATACTAGGCCTTCCATTACCTGTGGATTACTTTATTAGATCCTTTAAGTAGGAGGGAGTGAATGCAATCTGTTCTTTGACACATTCAAATATGTTTAAACAAAATTGTCACAATTATGTTTTTGTATTGCTAGCTTATCTAAAATAGAAGCTTGTAGAACATCTAATGCCAATTTCTTGGCCCCTTAATCTTTTGGCATAGAAATCCATTCATTCCTGCATCTGAACCTGTTGTACATGAAGAATAGGTTCAGAAAAGGGGAGGTCTTATTAGGCAAAAGATCCAGGAGTAAGATCTTAATGAATCTAGGGATTTAAATAAAGAGAGTGATTTCTAAGTGCACCTCTGAGATAATTTTTACCTTCATTGCTCAGTCATATAAAGTTTAAGGTTTGACAAACTGCTGGGTAGTTTCACTGATGTTTAACAATTAGGCAGTTTAGTAGTATGATAGGGCATTTTCTTGGTTCTGTGAATTAATTGTAAGTTCCTTTAACTTAATTTATTAAACTCTCATGAGAAAAATGTGCTACTATATCTGAATGGTTCTGATGAGGCTTGTGGAAATACTATGTTGGCTTTTCAGATGTCCAATCAGTGAGCTTGAAATTTTTTTTCTTTCTGTATTAGTTGGCATATCTTGCATTCTACAAATCTAGGCTTCAATTTAATATTTTGTTTGATTTATTTAACTAGTTTGTATAGCTGCCCATCTCTCATTCACTCTTGGATACTAACAACAGTTAAAAACATCATACACATAATTGACAACCTAGGTAGTTAACAAAACAGCCAACAAGTGAATGTAACCATTGCACAGAGTGTGCCATACATCTGGATCCCCAAGCTCAGTGAAAAAATATGTCTTTAAGGCTTAATGAGAAGCCAGCAGCATTGGGGCCAATCTAATCTCCAGGTAGGATAATATTCCAAAATATTATCCAAAAGATTGCCATTTCCAACCTCCTTCCAGTTCCACATTGACTTTGGCTGTTGGAAGCTAGCAATGAATGTCATAAATGGCAATCATGTGACTTCAGCACACTGTAATATTATTGCAAGTCAGTTGCCAGGCACCCAAATCCCACTCGTGGATGCAGGGATGCTGCATCAGCTGCACTTTGCAACCGTTATGAATAACCATTGTTCAATACCATTGTAAATTTTAATGGTCACTGAATGAGTGGATGTTAAATGAAGACTGCCTGTATATTCCACAATATTTTAAGTTTAAGCAGCTGCTCCTATAGGATCAGTGTGGCACAGAACATTTGTTTAAAGAATAGTTGCTTTCCTGGGCCAAATACAGTGACTTCCTCTATTGGTCATTGCAAGCTAGCATTTGCTAGACTATTTGTTTCTCCACATGTTCGAAATCTCACCAGAGCTACTTTAAGTGAGTTATATTGTGCAGATATCAAATGTGTGGCAATCCAAGCTGATATTGTCTTGATTATTAAGGATTTTAGATAAAATATCTCTTCCCTCAAAACAAAAATTGCACATATACATTTAAAATTATGAAAAAGTTGCATGAAGCAATTCAACAGTTTTATGAAAAATTATTTCAATGAAGTATGACTTATTTCCACATTAAACTGTAATATAATTTATGTTCCACTCTATAAGCTAGAGTTTCCCAACTTTGGCAACTTCAAGATGTGTAGAGAATAGTTGACTGGAATTCTGGGCATTGAAGTCCATGATTGCCAGGATTTGGAGACTTAGAAAATAAGTGAATTCCTTATACCCAAGTTTTTTCTTTCCTAGAACCTTATATCGCTGAGCCATAGGTCTGATTAGTACCTCTGTGTCCAGTTGGATGACCAGCCTGTCTTTGCCTTTGAAAAGGTTTATTGTACATCTTTGTTTTGGTGCAGTATGGATTTTTAACTATTTCAAAAATATTATACATTTTATTCCCATTTTACATTCTATTCTGCATGAGACACTAACTAGCTAACTAGCAAATATAAAAAGAGATGAAAATAAGTCAGAAGGTAAAACAGCAGACAGATAAAATAGATTGAACAACAAAATGAAATAAATTTAGATAAAGTCTTAACTAAATAAAAATATATCTTCTTGGAAACAGGAGAGCAAAGAGAGGACTAGAAAAGTATCTGAGAGAGGAGGGAAATGTAGCCATTGTAAAGGTTCCCTTCTCTTCAGCCATCTTGGAATTTAGCAGGTCTCTCCACATGATAAGGAAAAAATCCCATGCAATTTACAGGGTATTACAGTATTGGAGATTTTCTAAGTGAGGTCAGGTGTCAGCAGGTACATTCTACATAATTTAAACCTATGTACATGGAAGTTCTGTTGCATGTATTAATTTGTTTTGCTAAAACTTTAGCAAAATATTTTGAAAATTAGAGCTTTGAGGAGAATTTTCAAGCTTTTTCTTAGGAATTTTTTGATTTCATCAGAATAATCTGTCAATGATAGTGGAGACATTAAATATTCTCCATCTTCTAATCACTAGCTCCATGTGAACAAAACAACAAGCCAGTATGTGTTTTTCTGAATCTGAAAGCCCCATATTGGCTGGTTTGGCTCTTGGTTGTAATGGACAGCTTCATTGTGGGTGCTGAATTACTACCACTTGACATATATTACTTTATTACTTCCTTCTAGGCTATTTCCCATTCTTCTTGATTCATCTTCGAGCAATCAGCAATCTAGTCTTCTCAAAAGTCTACCCCATCCCAGTATTCCACATATATACAAAATAAAGTATGATGGGTTTTTTTTTACTCCAAGGCCTTTATAAGGGGCAATCCTATTTTGTAGTTTGCAGGCTATTATTTCACTTGCCCGCAGTAACTCCCTTTTTTAAGCAGTCAGCATCAACAGGGGATGTAGAGTCAGAATCCAGATCTGTGTAGAAGCTTGCATTCTTGGTTGGCATGATTTTTAGCAGCTATAATCCATAAGTACCTTAGCAAGCATGTGGAAAGATGGTAAATTGTCTGAGTTTTTCAGTCGAAGTGCATGGATTTTTTTTTGCTTTAGCTCATTCTGTCATTTGGTCATCATCTGAATGACTGCATTCAATAGGATCTTTAATGTGCAAATCTAATTTTTACCCGGCATGGAAACAACAGAATATCAATGATCAATATCATTGATATTCTATGATCAATTTACATTTCATACTAATAGAATCTCTGTGTTTACTGGACTGAGGTTCATCTTATTGGCTTTATCAAATCTACCACTAGGCCTGTATTCTTATTCAGAATAAGATTAGAGGCTTACCAATTCACTGTTGAATCATTAATGTACAGAAACACTCTGGATATATGTGTTTAGAACAGGCAGTTCAATCCACAAATTAAAATTAAAAGTTCTGTCCTAAATTTTAGGTAGAGCAGCAGTGGTCAATCAGGGAAATAGATGCTGTTTCCTTTGTCAGATTTCCCATCCCATAGAGTATGAGATGCCAATGACTGTACTGTGTATTGATTGGCAAATGATGGAAAAGGATGTCAGTACTTCAAAATGGGCTTTGGTAAATGCCAAATCATTTTTTATGGTCCAAGATAAATAGGTACCTCCCCAATGTGCCCTAGTCATATCACAGTTTGAAATATTGTGACATACCAGACATTATTACTTTTATAATAGAGTGTGTGATGGTGCTTGAAGGTAAGTATAAGTTAAATAAATGCCGGTTTTATGTTATTATTTATTTAGTTAGTTATGTATTTGTATCTCACCTTTATTATTTTATTAACAACTCAAAGTGATTAATATATTTAACACACCTTTCTCCTCCTATTATCCCCATAATAGCAACCCTGTGAGGTGAATTGGGTTGAGAGAGAGTGACTGGCCCAAGTTCATCCAGCTAACATTCATGGCTAAATTAGGATTAGAATTTATGACCTCCCAGTTTCTAGTCTGTTATCTTAACCACTAGGCCAAACTGGCTGTATTAATTCTTGCCAATTAAATAATGTTTTATGGAGATTATGTGATGCCTCCCTGTAAAAAGTCACACTGCTTGTACTCACAATTCTGATTTTTTTTCTACAATAGAGAAAGTAAAACAGAAATGGGAAGGGTAGAATGGCAATTCTTTGTTTGTTGCTGCTTATGTTTACATTGAAAAGCGTGTTTAATAGATGCATGAAAGAAACATTTTGTTCTGAACTTGAAACAAAACATTCAGAATGTTCCAATAAAATAATTTTGAGCAGTTTGTGTTCAAACTAGAATATTCAGCCATAAACAACAATGGACACTTAAAATGAGTCCTTGCTCTCTGGTTTTCATATTAGAGCCACAAAAAATGATGGATGGCAATCCCTAAAATCTGTATACAAAAAATTAGTCAAGGGATAACATGTTTTTTTAAATAATTAAAACTTAATATTGTAAATAACCTAAGTCATAGATCCTACCTGCACAAAACAACTACAGAACTATAAGAAAAGAAGCAACAGCAATGTTTTATTGCATCTTAGCGAAAAGTGAAGGTGAAGTGAAATAACTTGCTTTGATCTTTGACTTAAAGGTTCTTACAGTTGGCAATCTGTTTACAAAACTCAGCAAATCAACATAGTGTTTGCATTTGGCCACTTGAAAGCCTCAGAGCATAACAACACAATTTATAATGGTATGCGCATCTGAAAAAATTGCAGATTGTGAAAAGGTAAGGGAGGACACTGGCAAAAACAGAAAATTGTGCAACTCAAAGAAAAAAAAGAAGCGTAGTAAGATAAGGAAGGCTATTGCTGCTGTGAAAGGAGTAATGAGATAGTTTAAATTAACCAGTATAGAGTAAAACAGTTTAATGTGTAGAGAGAGATATGTATCTTGAGCTCAAATATAAAGTCCTGGAGAAATTATAGAAACTTATAATTCTGGATTACTTTTCAGTAACGCTGTCTCCACTATCATATGCACCATTAGAGCTGTTAAAGAAATACAATCTGAGAAGTGATATAGTAATAATGGCTCCTATTCAGAAGTGAAACCTAGATATTGTGGAATAGGTTACTACATAGAATGATTTCTTCTCCTTCACTGCAGGTTTTCAAACAGAAGCTGGACAGACATTTATTGGGGTTGATGTAGTGAATCTTGCATTATGCAGAGGGTTGGACTTAATTACTTCTTATGTTCTTTCCAACTGCATGAGTCTCAGATTCTTAGAAATGCTGGTTTGTTTGATTGAGATGATCTCTGAAATGGAGACTAGATAACACATTTATAAAGGAATATAAGGAACATACAACATTAGTGCAGAAATGATCTATCTGTTCGAAATTCCCTTTATTGGAGCATAAATACAGCTCTTTGTTCTGAACAAATATATTATTTAAAAAGATAAGGAAATGATTGAGTGTGCTATTTTTAAATCAGAATCTGACTAATAGGAAGGAAATATTTGCAACTGTAAAAATGGTAATGTGATAAAGAGAAACTATGATATGATGCTAAAGTAATAAGAGGAAGGGCAACCAAATAGTAGTGAATGTTTATTTGTTAAAAAATTGTAAAAGAGAATTAAATTTTAGGGAGTGGAAAAAATGTTGAGAGAAGAAAACATGATAAAAATAAACCTGATATTTTATCTCAAATCTATTAGGACAGAAAACAATCTTTAAAAATGTCGAAAGAAAATCACATTAATTTGATTTTGGTTACCAAACAGGAATGTAAACAGGGGCATTCTGTGTTGTTTGTAAAAAAAATTAGCTTAATGACTATCAGACCCTTGGAACAAAGAATTTCCATCATGAAACACACAGCTGCCCAGAACATCTGTATTCTGTGGTACAAGGAAAAGCTACTTGGCCAGCAGGAAACCTATGTAATACCAATCCAAGACATTTTGCTGCCTGAAGTAGAGTCCCAATGTATCTCTCTCCCCAGTAATTATGAGCCAATTTTTAAAGATTGTGACAACATTAAAATAATTTTTGCCCTGATCTTTCACTTCAGCACTACTTCTTAAATGTTGGCCAACAGTTGGCTTTATTCTGATGTGTCATAGGGCTTGTCCTAACAATTTCACAAGTAGTTCTCAATAGATACTGGAATCGCCATCACTAAGCAATGCAGTCATTAAGCATGATGGCAGTTCCGGCACTCCCAGTTGGTGTTGTTAAGTAAATCATCGTGGTTGTGATTTGCAGCCTCCTACCAGCATATTCGTTGACTGTTTGTTGGAAGCTGGCAAAAAAGTTTCCAAATAGTGACAGCCTGATGCTGCAGTGTCATAATTGTGAGCTGGGAAGTGAGCACCTGGATCACAATCAAGTGACTGCAGGGATGCTGCAATGACTGGAACTCCAAACACCAGTTCTAAATATCACTCATTCAATGCCATCACAAGTTTGAATGATTGCTGAATGAGTGGTCACTAACTGAGACCACCTGTACTTTAGAATTATGATAAGATGTAATCAGACTTAAATCGTATACAACAAAATGGGGAAAATTATATATGTGCCTGTAAAGTTGTAAGAGGTCAGGACAGATCTTGAACATTAGCCTTCATGTATGTCCTGTCTCTTCCAAGACATACAGTTAGTCCTTGACTTATGACCAATATTGAGACTGGAATTTCCATCATAAGTTGTTGCAGTTGTTAAGTTGAGTCAGACCCAATTTTATGATAATGTTTACATCAGTTGTTAAGCAAATCACAATAGTAATTGCAAATTTAGTTTTTCCAATGGGGAGTTTTTGCTGGAAATTGACAAAAAACGGTAGCAAATTGAGTTAAATGACTGCAAAACATTCAACTCGTTGTAAATATGAGTCAGTTGCCAAGCGCCAAAATTGTAATCACATAATCACAGGGTGTGGTGCTAAGATCGTAAGTCATTTTTCCAAGGCTGTCATAATTTTAAACCATAATTAAACAAATGGTCATAAGTTGAAGACTACCTATATACTACAGTACGATGCTTTGATCAGTGATAGCCTTGATTGACAGTTTTGTACCACATTTGTTTGGGGAGATAGACAAAGCATCTTCATCTTTATCTTGGTGATAACATGTTAATCAGTAATATATTCAAAATTAAACTCATACAAAAAAATTGGAAAGCTGGTATCTCTAAGAGGATAGGAGGAAGGTCCTCCTAAGGATATTGCTATCCCACAAATAGTAGCAGTTGGTGCTTGGCCTGGGTACTTGTATGACTACAAAGGTGCCTTTCACTGTCTGTGAAGGAATAATGAACTGAAAGGATGAAAATTGCCCTTGCTCAGATGTGGTTGCTGAAGTAACCAAGGAAAAAATTCACACTATTAAATAATTTATCATTGTATAAACTAGTTCATATTTCCTTTCCCCCTTTCTTAGAACTTACTAACCCACATTTCATCATTATTATCTTGCTTCAGATTCACCTGTCTTACTTGCTAATTGCTGCTTAAATAATTTTATACTATGCTTTGAACATTTGAAATTATTGTTCACTTCTATTTGGAGTGTTTAAATTTTTAATAGTTTATCTTTTTCTTCAAAAATTATTTTGTATTCTAAATAATAAAGATATTCTAAATATCTTAGCTTGCCTTGATGTGTAATTTGTTGATGGGAACCATTTTTGTTTACATTTAGAAAGACTTCTGTGAATATATACAGTTATTTCTGCATATTCTCCACCTTTAGTTTCCTTATATTGTTATATAACAATATATACAATATTGTTGGCAATATTGTACCAGACTTTTGTCACTGTCAGCAAATACCTAAAAAAATGGTGACACTTTTCATTCATACTCTCTGGGAACCTACCTAATAGAAGTATTTCTGGTTTTAATTCTAATTTCTAATTCCTTTGAGTCTTTTTGCAAAACCACCACATATAGTAAATTGTTCCTTGTTTGTTGTGTCAATCGCAACATTGTTGTATGATTTGTCCTTCTTAACCACTGATGGAGTTTACTTGCCTGCTTGCTCATATGCCTTCTGAACTTAGTCCATGATAGTACCATCCTTTCTTCCTGTGTGTTCCTATGTAATATATAAATATTTGTTGCCATTGTAGCAGAGATTTGTCACCTAATATTCTAAGAGTAAACCCTTTTTATCTGTTCCCAGAAGAAGAGATTGGTTGCTGCTTATTTTCTGGTTGTCTGAACTACTAGGTCAAACAATCAGGCCCACTAATTTAAGTTCATCACTTACTGTTCAGAAATAAATCCAATTTTAACTTGAGGAAAGACTGTGTAATATTTCATCAAACTGTATAAACTTGGATCTCTCAAGTCCTAGCTTAATACAGAATTCCCTAGCTGGTGTACATTTTTGCTTTTGTATTATTCCAAAATAGAGTAACACAGATAGTCCTTGTTTACAGTTTATAGTTACAATGGTAATGAAAAAGTAACTTTGCAACTGGGCCTTGATTTATGACCTTCATGGTCTGTAAAAGCAAAGGAAAGCTAAGTACGATCATAACCAGTCATATGGTGAATAGTTTCACTTAGCAACTTAGTTAACCAGTCTTGATTGTAGTTGCTAAACGACGACTACCTGAGGATGTCCTGAAACTAGTTAAGGCTTTTCTCGTTTCCATAATATATCTGCATTTTAACTGCACTTCTATCACATGAGTCTTGATATGGTTTGAGTATTGTTACACTCAGGAGTGTGGTGGCTGAACAGTTGAGATGCTGGACTTGTCAGCTGTGAAATAGCAGCTCAGCAGTTTAAGACACAAACGCCACTGCATAACGGGGTGAGCACCCGTAACTTGCCCCAGCACCTGCCAACCTAGCAATTTGAAAGCATGTAAAAATGCAAAGAGATAAATAGGTACCACCTTTGGTGGGAAAGGTAAAAGCGTTCCATATGCGTTGGTGTATAGTCATGCAGGCCACATGACCACAGAAGCATATTTGGACAAATGCTGGCTCCCGTAGCTGTGAATTGGAGATGAGCATTGCCCCCTAGAGTCAGCCACGACTGGCAGGGGAAACCTTTACCTTATTGTTTTACCAACTTGGACTATGAATATTGTGATGGTGCAAGCACTGAAGCTGATAATAAATTGGTCATTGTTTCTGTCTGTCAGGGTGTATCTTTCATGCCTTGTTATCTTGCTGGCCTTCACTGTAGAAGTTTTAAACAAGTTGCTCTGCATTTTCTTATGGATTAGGAATTGATTCTATAGACATTATTTAAGTCTATGCTTGCCTTTTCCTTTTCCTAGAATGAGGTATAAAATTAACTGTCTTTGATAGCATTGCTTCTATGAAGGATTCTTCTATTTTTTAATTTTCACATGCTTCGTCTTATCTGACCAATTGCCAATTACAATTCACTTGATATATAAAAACAAAAAACTCAGTGACAATATTTAAAAAACAAGCAGCAAAGAACAATATTCCTGCAGAAAAAAATGCTGTAAGGAGTTTTTACAGACCAGATTTATCCTCTTTTCATTTATGGGGGAACAACACACGAACAGCCATCGCATGAACCTTGTCTTTCATTTTGTGCTTTTGTTATAGTTTCTCTGTTGGGGAATAAAAATGGGAGATGTATTACATTACTTGAAAACAAGCAAATGTAGATTGCCTAACATTGCCAGCTACTCTTGGCTTAATAAGTCTGGAGGGAGTGTGAGAGGATCTATGACACCTTTTGTGACAGACCTCTGAATGAGCTGCCCATGACTGGCAAGAAAACTCTCCCCCTTCAAATTGTCATCATGTGATTTCCTATCCCACCACCTCTGCAGATACGCTAATGGCAATAATCCTTCTTTTATAACTAATTGTCCCATCTGCAGAAGAGTTGTTATCTGAACTTGTGTGGAAGTATGACATTGGGTAAAGATGATTTTACAGCATCCATAGTGGATCTGTCGAAAATTTAAATTGAGACTATGTTGCCTTGTTATATCCCAGCTTTCCAAGCTGAAGCCATAGAAATATGGAACATGATAAATCTTCAAGGAAGAATCTACTATATTTAAGGGACCAGCTGGCCTTTGCAAAGCAGTTTTACAACCAAGAGGATGGATTTTCCCCTTTTCTTCTAAGGAGGTCCATACTGGTACAATTAAAGGAAAAAAAGGAAGGCACAACAGGTCTATTTTGGATGCTGTGCTTAGCTATGAGCTGACAAGGTATTCTATTTAGTTTCCAGGACAACTATGCTGAAGGCAAGGGCCCTGTTTGCTTTTGCCACCAAGAGCAAAGTCCTTCATGAGCCATCAAGTCAGCCCTTCCCCAATACCCACTGTGACCTGTGAACTATATGCTAGTGGCTTCAGAAACAACAGGGTCACCTGGTGGAATCCTGGAATTGAGACCTATCGAATGGATGGTAAGGAATAATGGGTTCCCAGCTGGAATGAAAGTGCATAGGCTTCTGTTTCTCCTCCCTGTCTCGCCTACTCCCCACCGGTCAGTTCCGCTTCTTGCGGAATGTGCTGGAAAGCGAGGATCACTAACAGCGTATGTACTTATAATCCTATTTATGATGCTGAATCTACTACAGGAAATTCTTAGAATAAAAACATCTATACTTCCTGCATGTAACAGGGTATGTTGTCATACATAGGTGAGTTATTTAATTCTTCAGCTTTGTAGGACTTATCTTTTAATTTATCCCCTTTATTTCCTGAAGAAGATAGTGTGAGTGATAATTATAATAATGCTTTATGGTTTTGCATTTAAAAATAATTTGTATAGATTTTTTTGTGATGAAATAGATTTCTGATTTTTAAAAGTTCTAACATTTGTCAGTTATTTCTGGTGGAAAGAGTACATTTCCCCCACTCCCCAAAGCTAATAGTAGTGAGTGGGCAAAAACTTTATTTGGGACAATACTGGTATGAAAAGGGTTAAAAACTTTCCCTGTCTCTGCCTACTATTAATATTGTCTAACTTCTTAATTTGTATTTAGCATTACATCTATTTTGGCCTTCTGTGGTGAATATGTCCTAGTTTTTAGGAAAGCTTTTTCATGTTGCTAATAATATCTGCTTATGTCTATCTGGAAGTTGCATCTTCTGGTTTAGGAAGATAATAGTTCTGTAAAGTAATCTGTGTATATTCAGCAGTGAGAAACTATTAAGTACTATACTATATTCTAGCTTCTTGGGCCTGGATTCAAAGATCTACGTTGAGGTCAGATTCATGTTAAATAATGCAGTGCATTCTGATTTCCTTCATGTAGACTTCCTGCACCAGGAAGTCTACATTTTTATTAAAAAATAAAGCTAGTATGTGCTTTATTTACCACTGAATAGAGTGCTGGATGAGAAGTGACATTATTATTTGCCTTTACATATGAAATTAGTTGTATATTTAGCCAAAGCTACCTATACAATACAGTTTTTCTGTATAAGGGAACTGAATCACACATGGTACATTCAGCTCCTTTACAGGAACAGTGAGAGATCTATGTTGTTGAAAAATTTAATTTCTGTACTTTTAAAATACTTTTTTAAAATATCCACAACTTCCAAAATAAAGTCTGCAAATAGAAATAATTTTAAACATAATTTGATAGGACTGCAAACACTGTTTATCAAATCAAGGAATAAGGGCATTCAGTCTCCTAGAATTGCACACAATTGAATGAAAGAAAAAAAATCCTAAAAATATTGTGAATGCTAAGGCTAACTTTTGCTTGCTTTGAGCCAGAGCTCTTTAGCTGTTTAAACACCCTTCTGAGATCAAACAATAGTTATACACCAAAGCCATTATTTGCCCCTCAAGAGACCTGTTATCCAAAATGTTGACTTTCTATAGATGTTGTTTTGGAAACCCTGTTAAAAGGAGTGTTCCCCAGTGATGAAGAATATCTTGATTTAACCCTCCAGGTGCAAATGGTAGAGAAGTGAGATAAAGTACTTATTTCTGTTCCAGACAGAGTAATGCTAAATCAAGAGTAATGCCACTTAATGCTGAATTACTGGAACTGACTTCAGTATTTTTGTAAAGCAATTTTTTCCTTGGGAATTGTACAAGTTGCATCTTTGCCAAGTGATGAACGTGGACTTGCCTGTGGCATATTTCAGTGACAGAAAATCCAACTGTTTGCAAGTACTGTAGCAACCAATATATAAGAGATAGGTTTCAGGAATATATTTATTACATCTTTCCTCCTGGATCTTTATATAAATAGTTTCTACACTGCACTAATAACAAAAAGGGATGGTCACAGAAAAAAACTGAAGAAGAAAGATGGCCAGAAAGTTGGCAATAGTCACACAGTAAAAGCTTCTTTGGGGCGTGATGACTGAGTGATTCTGGGCTTTTTGGCCAGAAAGTTGGCAGCCCAAGTTCGAGATTCAGGGGCTGCATAACAGGGTAAACTCCTGTTATTCACCCATTTCCTGCCAATCTAGCAGTTCAAAAGCATGTCCAAATGCAAGTAGATAAATAGGTACCACCTTCAATGAGAAACG
>JANHZU010008218.1:0-12877 GCA_032468055.1 Acrochordus granulatus
CAGATGTTACTATGGTATACTGAAGTATAATTACAAGCATTTCATAAGTGTCAAAGGCTTTTATTGACAATTACATTTAAGTTTATACAAAAAGTCAATATTTGCAGTGTTGACCCTTCTTTTTCAAGATCTCTGCAATTCTCCTTGGCATGTCGTCAATCAACTTCTGGGCCACATCCTGCCTGATGACAGCCCATTCTTGCATAATCAATGCTTGGAGTTTGTCAGAACTTGTGGACTTTGTTTTGTTCATCCACCTCTTGAGGATTGACTACAAGTTCTCAATGGGATTAAGGTCTGGGGAGTTTCCTGGCCATGGACCCAAAATCTTGAAGTTTTGTTCTCCAAAAGTTATTACTTTTGCCTTATGGTCAGGTGCTCCATCATGCTGGAAAAGGCATTTTTTGTCACCAAACTGTTCTTGAATGGTTGGTTGGGAGAAGCTGCTCGTGGAGGATGTTTTTGTATCATTCTTTATTCATGGCTGTGTTCTTAGGCAAAATTGTGAGTGAGCCCACTCCCTTGGCTGAGAAGCAACCCCACATATGAATGGTCTCAGGATGCTTTAGGTTGGCATGACACGCCCACCTTTTCTTCTCCAGACAAGGTTTGTTCCAGGTGCCCCAAACAATG
This sequence comes from Acrochordus granulatus, assembly GCA_032468055.1. NCBI lineage: Eukaryota > Metazoa > Chordata > Lepidosauria > Squamata > Acrochordidae > Acrochordus > Acrochordus granulatus. Next base: position 634 of record JANHZU010008218.1, read on the forward strand.
GGAAAGGGGATTCATCAGAAAAAATTACTTTATCCCAGTCCTCAGCAGTCCAATCCCTGTATTTTTGCAGAATATCAGTCTGTCCCTTATGTTTTTCCTGGAGAGAAGTGGTTTATTTGCTGCCCTTCTTGACACCAGGCCATCCTCCAAAAGTCTTTGACTCACTGTATGTGCAGATACACTCACACCTGCCTGCTGCCATTCCTGAGCAAGCTCTGCACTGGTGGTGCCCCGATCCTGCCACTGAATCAATTTTAGGAGACAGTCCTGGCACTTAGTGGTCTTTCTTGGGTGCCCTGAAGCCTTCTTCACACCAATTCAACTTCTCTCCTTGATGTTCTTGATGATCCAATAAATGGTTGATGTAGGTGCAATCTTAGTAGCAGTAATAACCTTGCCAGTAAATCCCTTTTTGTGCAAAGCAATGATGACTGCATGTTTCCTTGCAGGTAACCATGGTTAACAGAAGAAGAACAATGATTTCAAGCACCACCCTCCTTTTAAAGCTTCCAGTCTGTTATTCTAACTCAATCAACATGACAGAGCGGTCTCCAGCTTTGACCTGGTCAACAGTGACACCTGTGTTAAGGAAAGAATCACTGACATGACATCAGCTGCTCCTTTTGTGGCAGGGCTGAAATGCAGTAGAAATGTTTTTTTTTTTTCGGGAATTAAGTTCATTTTCATAGCAAAGGGGGACTTTGCAATTAATTGCAATTGATCTGATCACTCTTCATAACGTTCTGGAGTATATGCAAATTGCCATCATACAAACTGAAGCAGCAGACTTTGAAAATTAATATTTGGTTATTCTCAAAACTTTTGGCCAGGACTGTATAAGGAGTGCACCAACATTCTCGGAAATGAAGATAATGCTGATAGCTAGTGTATGGTTTGCAATGTGCCAGTTTTCTATCTTCTGTTATTGTAAAATGTCAAGAGAGGCAAGAGCTTGTCAGGCATCAAGAGAATGTCTTTGAGCATATTGGAAATCATGATTCCATGCTGGAGAACCAGATTTTGGACTACATCTTGTTCTTGTTCAATTTCTACCATATTCATAATATTTGCAGCTATTCTTTGGATTAGATGTAAAGCATTGACAGTGCATTGCTTATCAACATTTTTTGGAATGCACATCAAACAGCTGGAAAAGACTTTCTATTTTGGAAGCACTTGCAGTAACAGATTCCTGTAACAACAATGAAAGGAAAACAATGAACCAACGTGTTTTCCGAAGCACCGGAAGTGAACCCGCATACACTCAGCTTCATTTTAAAGCAAATTCTTTTAGCCTCAAAAGAAGGCTTTCCAAACTCAAAACATGTGCCTAATAATTCAAAATCCTAATAGCAAAAATGAAGGCTTCTCAGTCAAATAAAATACGATTGTTCTAAGGCAATAGATACATTGGAAAACAATCGGGAAACTTTGTCCGACGTGACAAATGAGGCCGCCCGACCCCCCTTCCGAGGAGTTCTCGCGATCCTGCCCTGGGAGGAAGCTCGGGGGCTACGAGCAGCGAGGGAGCCCTTCATCGCCGACTGTAGCGCGGGCCGCCGGTCCTCGCGTCACGTTACGCGCTAAATGAAACAACTAACCTCCCCCGCCTGCGCTGCGCGAGACAGACTCCCGCGCGCGGAAGGCGGCCCTGCGTCGCGCGGGTCCTTTTCCGCTCAGGCGGCTGAGGCGGCCTCCGGCCTTCCTTCTGGCTCAGCCGCGCGCCTCAGAAGCGCCTCGCAGTTACTGCCTCGCTCCGCAATTCTCGAAACGCGGAATAAACTTGGAGGTGGGAGAGGCGAAGCATCAGCAACCGCTGGGAGGACGAACCGAGTCGTTCCTTCTTCTGCGGAAACGGCGCCCGCGTTTCCCGCCGCCCGCAGACCTGAGGCAGGCGGAGCCCGAGCGAGCGCCCCGCAGAGCCACGGGGCGGGGGCCGCGGCCGCTGAGCGGTGCCCCTCTTCCTCCTCTGCAGACTCACGGAAAGCATCGCCCGCAAAGATTTCACATCAAGGGTCTAAGGAGGGAAAAGGCTCCCCCGTCTTACCTTCAGCGCCGTGTCGGCCATGTATACTGCGCACCAGCCCCCCAGCACGCAGACTACGATGGGCATGGGAATCATAGCGACGACAGAAAGCGGCCACCGAGACCGAGTCGGAAATCCGTGCTTCGCACCCCGGAACAAAACGTCCCTCGGAACTAGGACGAGACAACCGCGTCTGCTGAGAAGGAGACTTCCGGAAAGAACACCCGAAGAGAGTTAGCGTGCTGGGCGTTTGATTCCTGACATTGACTTCAGGTTTTGCGTTGCCGTTGCTGGACGACTTCCTCTGAAGCAGTGGGGAATTTACCTCCTGCCTGAAGACTAACGCAAGTCTTTATCGTCCGGATCGCGCTCGCAGAGCAGCTGTCTATTTAGAAAGCCCGAACTCTCTCCACCTCTTCACGCGCCTGGCATTTTCATTCTTCCCAAGTTCTCCACCAGGTTTCAAATACGCGGACAACGGCAGGGTTCGGAAGAAAAACGTCGCCCGCCTAATTTCTCGCTGGGTAGCTAACGGTGGGAAAGCGTAAGCTGCGGTGGGCGGTCAGTCGGGAGGTCTGGAGCGCCCACCCTCCTGGCGAAAACACACACCTGGCTGCCCGGAGGGCGGCTTTACTAGTTTCAGTTTAGCAGGATTGGTTTGCTGCTCCGGAAGCACAGGCCCTCGCGGCGCTTTGAAAGCGAATCTCCTGGAGCGGAGGAGTTCCGCGGAACCCGCAACGGCCCGCTCGCGTGCGTTCTCCGGGGCGTCGCAACTGCAGGAACGCCCGCTCGTCCCCTCAAGTTCCTCCGAGCCATTCCGATTCTCGGCGAGAAACAGCCCTGCCCTGTCCTGATTCCGCCCAAAGTTAAATGCGTAGGCCTGAGCCATAAAAAGCGGCACTATAATGTATGCCTGTCATGAATTTAACCCGAGGGCGGTGCGGGAGTTCAATTTCGATCTCGTTTGGAGTCCTGTCCCTTTAAGGGAAAAATCCGTGAGCTGCACAAGGGCACCTGTAGTTTATGCTCCTTTTATACTCCGTTCCTAGAAAGACTCGGGGGGGGAGCCACACTTCCGGTGGGACGGCATCTGTCCCCGTGAAATGCGGGCCGACCGTGCTGCGACCGTTAGAGGCGTCCTAAACTAGGCACGGGGCAATGGGAAAACGCGTTCTCGGTTCGATTTATCGTAGCTGTAATAGAAACAAATCCTGATTTTAAAGCAGCGACGTACAAAACTTCGTCTTGGTGGAAGGGTCAGAGCGGTTGACTTCCCCCCCAACCGTTTCACGTTTCTTTGCCGTGTCCATTAAGATGGATTTTTTTTGCTGTAAATCCCCCCCATGTCCACATGTCACTGGCTGAGTTGCTCTTTTCTGCCCAACAAATATAATTGAAAGACATAATGTTTTCCTGAGCTGCAGCTCACTTCATCAGATGTACAGAATGGCTAGTCTGATGAAGGATTTAAACTGGGGGGGAGTTGGGAAGGCCGGGAGGGTGAGCAGAGGGTAGGTTGAAATATGCAGGTGCAGGTTATGTGGAAGAGAGAGGACAAGTACTTTATCAATTTACAATTATAACAGGTTAAAAACTCATTGTCTTCCTTGAGAACTCAGATTGCCTGAAATCCTTTTGACGTATGTAAGTTTCTACAACTTTTTGCCGAATTTGTTTATTTAAGTTATCTAGCCGCCCATCTTACAAGAAGTGACTCTGGGCATACAAAGTTTAAATAAAATAAGAAGAAGAACACTCATTATAATTACTTTAAAATTTTACAATATCATGAATATAATAACATAATAATTATTTTAAAATTTTAAAATGTCAAATATTTAAACGATGCTAATCAAGTCCTGTTTTTCTAAAACAATCTCTTGGAGACCTGCTATGGAGTGTCCTGGTAATCTGAAGGACTCTGATATTTCTTTGTCCTTAGGTCAAATCTGTGTCTATTATTTTGCCCAAAATTTGTCCTGTTTGTCCTACGTAGAATCCAGAGGGGCACTGCTGACAGATGATGGCATATATCACGTAAGAGAAAGAGTGTGAAGGCAATTCTAATCTTGTTGGTGTACTTATTGCGGCCTGTGATGGTGTTGGCTTAGATGTGGGGCAAAGTAAATAACCTGGGTTTGCTGCAGGGTCTGGATTCCATGTGGGAATCAATGTCCTGTTGTTTCTTGTTGCTTGGGAGAAACTTCAGTTTGAGTGATTATCTGCAAATATGGGCCTGCCACTTGGTACCTGAGAACATGTAATGTTATTGTCCACTTTGGACTATAGCTTATTAATCATGTGTTTGAGTGACATGAACTATGAGGTGTAGGTGATAAACAGAATCTTGATCATTGGGTGGGTAGTTCGGTTTCCTGAACACCTGGCTCATAGCAATTTAGCATCTCTCTCAAAAGCTGGAAATATATAAACGTGCATGACAATGTTTAGGTTTCCTGTATAATGTGATGTTTGTGTGTTGATTGTATAGTTTTATGGTGACATCAAGGAAATTAACTTTTTCTGCAGATTGATGAGATGAAAGTTGTTGAAGTCCTGACAGAATTTGATGAGAGATAAATTTCCCAGTGTAACATTAGTTTAATTAACCTGTGATGATAGAATATTAAGCCAAGGAAGCTTTGTGTCAGTTTTGGCCAGAATATAAACAACATTGCAAAATTAGCCAAGCAGTGAAATATAGCTTTTATGGAATTAAAGATCTTTATGGTGCCAGGAAATCTGGCAAAAGAAAGACATGCTTCCTATTCTCACAGCCTTTCCCTCATTTCCACTCCTCCTGCTACCATGGCAAAATAGAGGGGGGGAAATAGCTTCCATCGATTCAGAAAAGACTAATATTAAACATGTAATTGTGCTTTTCTTCCTTGGAATGCCTATACGAAACTTGTACTGTATTTCATGAGTTGCACAGATTAGCAGTGTGCTTCAGGATGCTATTCAAAATGGTAGATATTACCTATAAAACTCTACATGGTATACAGGGAGGTTATTTGATAGACTGTTTCATGATTTGGCAAGGCTAATACAAGCCAACACAATTGTCACGCTTGAGGTCCACTCAGTTAAACAGTCTCATGTATCAGGGCCCAGCCTCTTCTGATGTGGCAGTTGCCCTCTGGATCGAGGTCCTCCCTGACCCCACCCTGCTGGTGTTCTGGAAGACCTTTAAAACGTGGCTGTCTTCCCAGGTTTTTAGGCTAGGGTGGATGCAAGCTCTTGTAAGATTATCTACCATACGTGGCCATATATTTTGGTGTTTGTTGTCTAGATTTTCCAGTGTGTATGTTTATTCTGTTTTTCTTTGCCCTATAGTATTTTATTTTGCTTTCATTATATTGTGAGCTGCTCAGAATTGGAAAGGAGTTGGGCAATACTGAAATTGAATTAAATAAATTTTAAAAAATTATACAGCTATTCTTTGTCATTGTTTCATTTTCCTAACCCTTTCATAACAGCTGTTTCCCATAACCAAATATAAAATTTCAATGATGGTATATGAAATCACAAGAAAAAAAGAGAAAAAGATGACAAGCTATGGATATGTGAAAAAGATAAAGCAAAAAGTTTTTAAAAATACTGAAGATAAATATTAATATAGATTTAACCTTAATTATGTATACATATTTTTGTTAAAGTATTTTGAAGCATGTTTTAATGTACTGTATTAATATTCTGATGGAATTACTTATGACTAAGAAGCTTTTCCAAACTTAAGGTTATTTCATTGTTGTTAAAAGCTGACCAACCTGAAGTGTTCTGTTTGTCAGAGGTAACATAGATACGACAGCAATCATTGATACAACATCTGTTGATCTTCTCAGTCAGTTGCTATCATTCTAAACCCCTGTCCCCATTTGCACAATCCTGCCTTGGCAAGTCAGTTTTCTGTTTGGCTCCCATGATGTAGCCAGGAGAGCCAAAGACTTAAGTCATCACTGACTGTCCCAATATAAAAGTAATGTTTTCTCCTAATGCTGACACAGTCCAAGGACAGTCTTAGGATATGTAAGATCTATTACTTTTCATTATCAATTACCCTGGAGGTGAATCTAGATGAATGGATGGAGGTGTGATTGTAGGTGTGTATTGTATTATTTGTCTCCAGGTATTTGCCCTTAGTCCTTTATTTTCTGAATTCTTTCCTCTTGCCAGCCTGTTTTTCCTCCAGGTTTTACTGTGTTGGAAGATAGTACCTTTTATCACCTCATTTTCACCTGGGAACAAAAGCAAATATATTTGTGTCGATGAAGATTCTCAGTCATCCAGGTAGAATGGTCTGGAGGTTGAGTCATGGCAAATGGACTTCTTTTCTTTTGGTTCAAGATGTTTCACTGCTTATCCAAGCAGCTTCTTTAGGTGGTTTGAGAGATGAGTGAAGGAATCTATCTATGCCAAAGTGGAAAATCCTTCTCTAAAAAACTAGGCTGCAAATTTCAGTCATGCCCACCATATCATATTACTGGCCACAACTCTTAGGTCAAGAATAAAGGCAAGAACTTCCACTGAAAGATTAACTTACTATGGCTAGAAATTACTTGATTTGCATATGCTTTATATATTTTGTATGACAATGACTAACTTAAGGAACTAACCTACGTGTATGAATTATCTTCAAGGATAGCTCATCCTTGACATCATGAGTATGCAATAATTGAGATCATGACACATACAGTAATAGATCTGAGATACCCATCTGGCCCTGACCATTAATTTCTTATAGTTGCCTTTTCCAAGAGGCCAGATATTCTCAGACTGAAGACTAGCAAGTTAAAATTGAGCAAGTACAGTGCTATATGTGCCATGAATTTTTTATGCCTCTGCAATTGAATTCAACTTTCCAGAAAGCTCAAAATAAATGTCACAGCAACAATTCCAGTACAGCATTCGAAGCAAAGGCATGGTTCTCAAGTCTGGTTTTCTTAACTTGCCGACAACATTTTTAAAATTTAGCAATTCTAAATATACTGCTTGAAGATTAGAAGTACGACTTGAGTTAGGTTGTTAATTATTGCTTAAAGTTTATTTTCCACTAGAATTAACTCCTCTAGGATGTTGGGGTACTGCAGACTCTAAATGAAACAAAAATTCTTACCAAAAAACCCTAGTTCCCTTTTGGCATTAATGGAATAGAAAACGACTAAATTTCTGATCAAAGAATGTCCCCTGAATATATATTTGCTGGGGGGAGGGTTGTTGTATATAATCTTCATTTTTTTAAAAAAGGAGATAACAGTAATAACTAATAGAAAGTAAAGAAAACAGAGAAAAAAATAAAAAGCCAAAAGTGCAAAAAGAAAGAATAAAAAGAAATAGAAGTAGCTTCCAATTTTCTATACATCAGTTATGAGTTCAAATATGAAATTGTTTCTTACAAAATATGAAATTACTTCTTATAGAAAAAAGAGAGGGGTTTTTGTAATCTGTTTTTCTAGTCATTAAAACCATAAATCATACATTTATTTTTTTGTTTCACACAAAATGCTTATAAAGATTATATTGTAGCAATGAATGTAAATACTGTCTTTTCTCTAATCAAGGAAATTGATTTAGCCATGTCTGCAAGGTCCATCATCTTTATCAACCATTCCTCCATTGTGGGTAGTGCTGAAACTTTCTACTTTGTTCACAGAATCTGCAGTTATCATATGCAAAAACAATGCTGCAGTTTTGTATATAAAAATAAATTATCACAATTTTTTTCCAGCTGTTATCAATCCCAAAAGGAAAGCTTCCAGTTTCAATTGTACATTAATTTTTAAGACTCTCTGAATTAGTGTATGTATTTGTATCCAAAACTTTTTAGTTTTTTTTCCATATTTTTTCAAACATGATAAGATGTTCGTTCATGTTCACATTCCCAACATAGATTTGAGGTAGCTTTGTATCTACTAGACAATTTTTCTATTTGAATCTAGACAATTGTTTGACAATTGTTTGATGCATACCAATGATGCATAATTTTATAAAAATTCTTGTTCATGTTATAGTACTGTATAAAGTTTAATCCTTTCAACCACATACTTTGCCTTTTTCCATTTGTATATTATAACCAAAGTTTTAGCCCATTTTTCATTAATTCTTTCACTTGTTCTTTTTCAAATTTCAATAAAGATTTATACATTCTGTCAATTGTATGATCATTTGTACACAGTTCTATTTCAAAGTCAGTGTTACAGTATTTGTGTTCAAAACCAGTGTTCTTTTATCTACTTTAAATCTGTCTAATAATTGTATGCAAGAAAATCATTGAGAAGCATATCCCTCTGCCTTAAGATCTTCTCTTGATTTTATTTTACATTCCCCTTGAAAAAATGCTAATATTTCATGATACATTAACCATCTGTGTTTGCTTATAATTTCTCATCTGCAAAAAGCTTCTTGTGCCAAGAGCCACAAAGGTGTTTTGGGCATCACCTAAATTTCTGTCTATTCCATATTCTCAGTCTTCCATATCTGACACTTTGTAAATTTCCATATCTGACAATTTGTAAAATCTCCATTAACCTTAGCTTTCTCATACCACAAATGTCCATGCCATTAACATTTTAGATCATGTCCCTTTAATTCCAAAAGACTATTTCTCATTAACACCTATTTTTTCATCAAGTAAACAAACTGCAGAATATAATTTCAACTCAGGTAAACCCAATCCTCTTTCCTTGGCATCTTGTACTACCTTATATTTAACATATTTTCCCCTTCCATACAAATTCAGATATCCTTTTTCCCCTTTTTAAATGGTGCATCAATTGTCAAAAGACATGTTCAAAATAACATTCTAGGTAAAACATTCATCTTGCCCACCACATTCTTCCCAGCAATGACAACTTTATCCCATCTTAATATATGTTTTTAATTTCATTCCATGTCTTAACATAATTATTTTGAAATAACATTTCATACTTGTCATAATAATACCCAAGCACTTTACCTTCTTCTTAGTCTTAAATCCTAAAAGAAATAGTGATCTGTCTTGATCTGATCCTGATTGCTCATTGGAGGGATAGATACTGAAGCTGAAGCTCAAATACTTTGGCCACCTAATGCGGACTCATTGGAAAAGACCATGATGCTGGGAAAGACTGAAAAGGAGAAGGAGTTGGTAGAGGATGAGATGGTTAGATAGCATCATTGGTATGATCGACCTGGGTTTGGGCAACCTCTGGGAGACAGGGACAAAAAAGCCTGGTGTGCTGTGATCTATGGGGTCGCAGAGAGTCAGATACAACTGAACGATAATAGTCTTAAACATGTTTTATTCATCAATTTTGTTTGATCTTGTATTTTCATATTTTTAATATCTTAATCTTCTGTTTATTAATCTTAAAACCTGATAATGCACCAAATTAATTTACCCATTAATGTTTCAGTTCTTCTTGTCATCTGCAAAAGCTGTTAGTAGTCCTTTTTTAATCTTCACTACTACAATCCTCTCATCCTTTCTTATGTCTCTATTTAATACTTCAAGAACCAAAATAAACAGGAGAAGGGGCAGGATGTACGGTAGATGCACAGTGGGAATAGAGTTAGGTTTATTAGGTTTATAGAGTTAGGTTTATAGAGAGAGAAAAGCAGTTATATTTCAATATTACATTATTATGTATATTATTAATATACATTTTTCTTTCTCAGAATTATTCTGTTGCATTGAACACATGATGCTTGTATTGAAAAAAATATGGTGTGTTTTTAGATAGAACTTTTTCTTTGGGGATACAATTGATTGAAGGCCATAAGAAAGATTAATTAATTCCAAGACAGTCAAAATTAAACATTAGGGGCAAATCCATGCAGCCTTACCCTAGGACTAACCATCCCAACACTCACATCTGCATGATTTCATCTGAGATGCCTAAGGAGAGACCATGGCACTAAAATATATGATGCGATTTTCTGTCTTATCCCACCTCAAGACATTGTGTGGAGATATTGATAAATTGCTCTGGCAAACTCATCCAAAAAGAGTGAGACACATCCTTTTCTCTCCTAGTTTCCCACTGCTTCTTCCATCATTTTCTTATAGAAAATATCTATCAAAGAGCTCAAGATGGAATAGCAATTATTACAGCAAAAAAAAGTTTCCAAATGGTATGCAATGAGTTTTGTTTGATAATATTGGCAATCATATTCCTATGATTGTTTACTTCACAAGTGGCAGAAGACTTGTATGAAGTCTGTTCAGTGCAAAGATATAAATAAATAAGGTGGAGAAGAAGAGGAAGAAAAAGAAATTGAATGCCATTTACCCAACATTATTAAAAAAGAAAACTGACATTTTCACATTGAGAAAATAACAGCACCATATTACCTGAAAATGAGCACTCATATAGTTTTGCTTGACACTTGGGAGCCTTAGTTCCCACTAAGACAGAATGAAATTACAAGATGAATCTTATTCTATATTTAGGAAGAACAACTCAAGCTATGACAGAAATTCTCCATTCCACTTGGCTTCCGAACATCGCTCTATTCCAGTCCCAGCAGTCCTCTCGCTTGACAGCCACAGCACAAAGAACTTCATTAGTTTCACATGAAAGATCTCAGCTGACCTAAGGGGTCTCAGCAGCAAAAGGAGGTATAGCATTCACTGTTCTGACAGGCTGGAACTTTTCCGATGTAAATAATCAGGTACTTAATGGGAGCTGAGATGGGAGGGGGACAGGTTTAAAAAATAAATGACTTGGAAAACACATTTATAGCTTGGGAACAGGGACACAAGCTATATTGCTTTGAATGTGATTCTCTTTATACCAGATCACTAATGTTTTTCATTAACAATTACTGCAGCTACTGAATACACAGACAAGAGTTTTTAAATTAAAGAATGTTATTCTAAGATTTTGCAGTTTCATAACTGTGTTCTTCATAAAATTGTATGGTATCCATAGAAGCCGAATGGGCACAGTTGGGAACAGCGAACCAAATGCCTGTTTATTGTTCTCCTTGTGGCTTTTGTGAAATGTTTTAATTTGTGGAATGATTGTAATATCCGCTGTTTGATCTAGAAATATTATTTTTTTCTTTAATTGCTAAAATACTTATTGACTCCATAGTCATCGTGACCTTTCACAAAATAAATTGCACTGTGAGCAACAGTTTCAACACTGAGTTGTATCCCCCTCCTTTCAGAGTAAGCTTGCTACTCAACGTAATTTCTATCTAGGGCTTTAGAAAGGATAATATTGCATAGTTCATAATATTCATGCCAGTTTTATACATATTGCAGATGGCGGAGGGGCGCTTGAGAACGGTGTCATTCTCAGCTCCTTTTCAACTGCATCTAGGTTACAGAAGTACGAAAGATGGGCATTGGAGGAGCACCTCACACAGGCCTTTGCTTCCCTCAATCAATTTGAAGCAGCTTGGTGCTGAATAACTGCATGTCCTTCAGCGCTCCCCTCAGGGCTTATATTTAGACAAGGCAGCGAGGATAAGAGCTTTTTTCCTGTGTGTATTTCTTCCTGTGCCTCATGCTAGATCACAAACCTTAAGGATCTTTGCCTATAAAGTCTGATACTTGCTAAATTACTCCAGTGCACAGGTCATTAAGGGTAAGTCATGAGATCAATGTGTGTATGCCTGATAGGAGTGGCTTTTTCAACCACTTAGTTAAATAACTGTTTACAGTTTAAATGATAAGTTTAAATTGTTTACATTTGAAATTATTCAGTTACTAGTTATCAGACTGTTTAGAAAAGCACTATGGACTTTATGGATTTTCTCAGCCTCTTTTTATGTGACATCAAAGTCTGAGAAGGTATGAGAAAAAAATGGAAAATTGTCCTCCTAATTATTAGTTGTGCCCCAAGGTTCTTCAGTAGATGGTGCAACCCAGTAACTCTAAACTGGCTCAGCTCTTTTTTGGATCCAGATTCCAAAATTATCTCATTAAAATCTGGTGGCAGTTGCTAATAACCTGACAATTTCCCACTGATTTCAGATTTTCTATTTTCAGTGGAAAATAGATACAATACTTCTCAAATAGGCTTAGTACATTTCTATAAACATTAATCTTCACTCCAAAATGAGGTGGAAAGGGGGTAAAACATATTTTTGCATACAACACAAAGAGTTTGCAGCTATCAGCAACTGAAAAAAGTATTAAATAACTGTTCATATGTCTGTGAAGACTCTCACTCGTCCAGGGTAATTGCATCGCAACAAAGTTCAAAAAACAGGCATCTGGACTGGATT
>JANHZU010008219.1:0-10091 GCA_032468055.1 Acrochordus granulatus
ACAATAGAGCTCCTTCCACCGCCCGCGCCCCCCCATCTTCCCCACCTGCAGCGGCCAGAAAGGCAGGCAGGCCGTGCCCCCCCCGCCCCCAAAGCAACTCGGCAGCAGAAACCGACGGGGGGAGATGAGGAGAGACACGGTTAGGGATGCGAGTTCCGACAGCAAGGTCAGCATGTTCTTTTGTCTCCCCGCCCCGAGTGAGCGGAAGTGTGCGTGTAAAGGCGGCGGCGGGGGCGGGGGGCGGCTGGATCTTCGAAGGACCGACAGAAGCATCGGACACTTCCACGCCCCGCGGCGGGGAACGAGAGTTTGGGCTGCTTTACTCGCCTGCATCGCCTGCCACGGGCTAACTCCCTGCCGTCCCCACCTCCCTAGGATGGAAGCCCAACAATAATTCCTGTGCACAGCTCCCTCCAGGGATGCTTGGCTTGGTCTTGTGTGAGCCTCTTGCTCTTGGCTTGGGGGCAAAGGCAGGTGGCAAGAAAATGCCGGTGATAAGCAGTGGAGGGGGTGAGTGGGGGGCATAAAGGCAGCCCTCTTGTTTCCCTTCAGTTAGGGTGCAAAAGCTCTCTCTGGCCTCTGGTCCATCTCTCCTGCAACTGTAGCCACTTGGGGTCATTGGTGTACCTCATTTAGGGGATGACATCTGCTAAACTATGGTTAACTGGTATAAGTTAAAGATCTAACAATGGCATCTGTACAAGAGAGGAAGATTTGCTAGTTTTAACCTTGGTTAGTTTGTCCTCCCCTGGTTTGGCTGCTGTGCAAATACATCAGCTCGTGTTAGTTTAGGGCTCAGTGTGCTGTGCAAACTTTAAAAAATGGTCAAATTCCACACCTTGGTTAAATATGCTGTCTAAGCCAGAGCAATTTAAGGCACAAAATGCCCAGTTTCATTGTACCCCAATATTATAGTCAAACCTAGTCTGGAGGTCAGTGTTCGGCTTGGAGAGGCAAGCCTTTTCACCAAAGATTTGGTTTGCCTCTCTCAATATATGAATGTTCTGGAGTTATACGTGGACTAATAGTAGGGGCCAGGGTTGTACCACACAATGGCTAATATTTGGAAGATTTGTGCCTGGTTTGATAACAGATAGTCCTTGACTTACAACCAGTTGCTTAGTGACCATTTGAAGTTATGGCAGACCTATCCAGATTTGAGGTTCCAATGGTCATGGCCCTCCATGGTCACCTGATCAAACTTTGGATGCATGGAAACAGGTTGCATTTACAGCCATTTGCAATGTCCCATGATCATGTGACCATGTTTATAACGGTTTTTCTGAAAACCGGCATTTACTTCTGGTTTTTGGCAAAACCACACCCATAATAAACCACTGGTTTGCTTAATGACCACCACAGAAGAGGTCATAAAATTGGGTTGGTCATATGACGGACATATTTTACAACCATCATGATTTATGACCATGATGGGCAAGCTCCATTATGATTGTAAGTTGAGGACTACCTAGATCACACAAATGCAATCAGAACAAAAAGCTAGGTTTGCACATCAATCAGAAAATAGTTTGTGACTTTGCAAGCTATGTAAAACCAGCTGTAGTAGTTTCTCTACCATGGTTTATGGTTGAGCCTAACTGGCAGTAACTTCTAATTAAAGAGGCAGCCTTTCCCCACTCTTTTCATCCTTTCCATTGTTCCCACTTTGCACCCTTTATTTGTAAAGTTGAATAAGATTTCACTGCTGTGATTTCCCTTTCAAACCTGCCGATCTCCAGCCCTGCTGTGGGGAAATGCGGATCTGGGTCTGTGTTCAGACGAGGCCATTATAAAGCCAGGAAAGCCTGTCCAGGCCCACCTGAAGCAGACACAGATCTGTGAACATGCCCAGAATCCTTCACAACAGTTTTCCCAGTCTTGGCGAGGAATTCTGGATGTTGAAGCCCATACGTCTTAAAATGGCCAAAGCTGGGAAACACTGCTTTACAACAAACAAGGAAGTCCTCCAGAAGACAAGTCCATGGAGATGAAACAGCAGATTCCTACGAAGGCAGAAAAGTTTGGGGCAAGCCCCCCAACAGATCAGTAAGAAGGAAGACCTGGATAGCTCCAGATAAGCAAATCTCAAATCAGAGATCAGAACAGCTGCAGATTTGTGGTACCAGATCCCACCCATTGACGGCTATCTGCAAAGGTGGTGGAGAATGCATAGAGAACAGAAGTTCAACCTGGTCTTAAGGTGTTCAGCCTGCTATCAGTTCCCCTTCCTGCTCCCTTCTGGCATCTCAGATAAAGGACAGGGCTGAGCTGCAGACCACCACCCCCATCCAACTTCCTGCAGGAGACCCGTGTCACCCATTCCTCTTTCTTTTTCCAGATTTTAGGAGCTTCTGGGATTAAAGTTCCCTCCCTTTGTTTGTATTTCACTGTGATGAATAACAGCAGGACATCTGCTGATGGCCGGAAAACCAGTAGCAATATTAGGAGGATCAAGTTCCCTTTATTTCAGCAGCATGTCATAGTCTTTTGTCTGTTTTCCCACAGGGAAAGGAAGGGGCTTGCAGCATTTTTTCTAATCACTAGCTGGATTTGCACAAAATGGTTAATTGACTCAAGGTTTATGGAAATAACCAAAGGCCTGGGTTCCCACAACAGAGCCAGCCACAAATTAGCCAACCTGATTTTAATCCAGCATGTTATGCAAACTCAGCCATTGATTGTGCCTGAGACAAAATTGATTTTCAATTGTCTGGATGCTGTTCAGGAGCATTGCTGTCGTATCTTTTTATGATCTTCCGGGTCAATGGAAGAAGAAAGCAGTGGGATAAAAGTCTGCTTCACCTTCTCCAATCTGGTGCCCTCTGGTCATTTTGGACCTTAACTCTCATAACTGGTAGTCAACAGAATTTTGGATGATGGCATCCAGCGCTTTTGGAGGGCATTGGTTCAGAGATGGTCCCATTACAGTGTCTGGACCAAAGTCCCAGCAGGGTATATTTTGCTGCCTTTCTAGAAGCATCTTTGTGAATTCAGAATGACCCTCCACTTAATTGGGGGCCTACTCTTGACATGAAAATAAGCAAATAAAAATCTTGCACATTATAGTAGCCCACATGCCTGGCCTGACTTCTTCTAATTAAGCATTTTTGCATAGCCTTTATGCTGTTATCTGGCAGGCTATTCTTCAGGAAAAAGGAGACAAGGGTACCAAATCAAATGAGGTTGTTGGTGAACTTAGAAGTTCATCTTAAATAACTTGGGGAGGGAGACGTGAATTAGGAGCATTCTCTTGCAGTTGACAACTGCCTGACCAACATGAACCAAAATAGGATGAAAACAGAGGACTTCCTGGAACCCACTATTTCCAGGTGGTGCTTAAGGAATTCTGGATGTTTCCTTCAGCCCACTTTCTTGCAAAACAGTGGCCAAGATCTTCAATGGAAGAAATTGGCACATTCAGTTACATGTCCCAGCTATTGAACACATACAGGTGCCCAGAAGCTTTCACACAAAGTCCACACTCTATAATTAAACCACAAGGCTCAGCATGTTTTCCTGTATGTTGTGCTGGGGTCTTCTAATTTCTCAAAAATTTTATCCCCTTGTCTCTAGTTAGCTGAATTTTCTGTTTCACATTTTCCCACCCCTCTGCAGTCTTCCTGGCTGCTCATACTTCCCAATCTGAAAAATTTGCTAGATGAAGCATTTTGTTGAAAGTGTTCCTCAACCTCCATAACTTTAAGATGTGTAGGCTTCAACTCCCAGAATTCCTTAGCTAACTTTAAGAACTCTAGGAGCTGAAGTCCACACATCTTAAACTGGTTGAGACTGAGAAACACTGCTCTAGAGAAACAATCTTCTATCATGCAAATTTCCAATCTGAGGGGGAAAACACTTGGGAGGGGTTTCCTTCTGCTAGTTCTCCTTGGGACTGAATGGAAGTATGGAAATCCAGGGAGGAGCTGAGTGTTGGAGAGGCATACAATGACAGTAATGTTCTGTTTGACCCATCATCCTGAAATCAGTGCAGGAAAAAATGCAATTCCTAAATTATTTTCTCCATGGGACAACGTTTGAAAGCACATTCTATTTTATCAAACTGAATGAGAACTGGTAAAAAAAATGCAGAGTAACCTCTCTTTTTCACCATCCATCCATCTCACCATGTTATTCCCTTCCTAGCTAAGCAACATTGTGTAGCCAAGGAGTAAGAAAGAGTAAGCCAAAGAAATTAAAGTTCTGAGATAAGAAAAGGGAAACATAGATCCATATACCATGGTGGTCACCACTGGATGGATCCATAGATGCCTTTGCCAGCCACTATGGATTTAGTTTCCCATAATACTTCATAATAAGATAGACAAGATAAGATAGATTGGTTGCCCATGCTTTGTATGCCACGAAGATGGCCAAAGCCCAGTTTCACCCCAAGCATATTCATTTTATTCTCTATAAACTATGATCTCTAGCCCAAAAACTACTTCGCTAGTAGTTGCCTGCATTCCATTAACTAGGAGGAACATGCTGTGGATTGACATCCAGTTGAAATATCAGCAGTAGCTATCTTAAAGGTTGGGTTCCTCTTAAAAAAGATATGTTGGACTTCAGAGCTGTTCAGAGACCAACTCTGCAAGTTCTGGAGCAGTGGCTTCTGTTCTTGTTCCAATCAAGCTGACTTTTCTACTCCTTGCGTAAGCTTACACCCTCAGTTGGGTGCTGGTTTTATGAGGGCCACTCAGAAACTTCAGTCAATACAGATGCTGTTCTTAGAGTTATGGCTGAAATTGTGTGACCAATTTATTGTATCAGTTGTGTAGGACACAGTGAATAAGAGGATTTTCTCAGTGACAGGGTGAGATATATGGCCACTTTCTTCTTGGTGTTTCACCAATCAGGCAAAATAGAAAAAAATAGTCAATTCTCACTTGTTGTGTGTTAATATTGGTCATTTGTATTTGATACAAATCCAGCTAGCTGAAAATGTACTACTTTAACATTTGCTGTTTTTATATTTTGCAAGGAGATTTTAGCACTGAGTGTTTATTTTTTAGGAAAAGCAGGATATTCTTAAATACTCAGACGATAAACCTGGAAAAGCTTATTTAGCTTTGCAGATTAATGTTCTAGGGGATAGGAGAATGCTGTCTATCTAATATTTTGCATGGAACTCCTCAAAGCACTCACTATGCTCGGTGACTGTTACAATACCCTTGTAAAATAGGTTAATGTTGTCTCTGTATTACATGTTGGGAGCTGAGAGAGTAAGATTTTCATATCCAGATTTTCTCATCCAGGCACGGCTCTAACATATTCCTGGTTAACAAAATGTAGTAAAACTGTGGTAGTATGGCTGGGAATTTTAGGAACTCTAGTCCCAACCCATACATCTGCACAATAATAAGGAGGAAGCAGCTACTTTAAAAAGACTGTTGAAGAACTGAAGTTAATGGTTGAATATAACTATGATTATGGGTTTCTAGATACATAATACCTTCAAAAAAGGAGGAATGTAATTGATGTATCAGTAACTCCATGCAAACAAAAGGGTGGGTCCAAAGGAAAGTGGGTGGGGCCAGGGGAGAAATCAATAGGCCAACTTTCTCATTCACTACACCAAACTCAGGAGACTCATCCTATGTTTAGCATAACATCCTCCTCTACATCAGGGCTACTGTCCTTGTTCTGAAGACCACAACTCCTTTTTTGAGAGTAGGCCAGGTGGTGTTCCAAACCAGTGAACCAGACTACGACAACAGCTAAATAAATTTGCTTCTGCTATCTAAATGTAATTTACAATAACTTTTTGTAGATTTTCCTTCTGTCACATTAAACATTTGATTTCAGTGGAAACTTTCAGAAGGGTTCAAGTTGTCCCCCATGTGCTTTCTACGCTATTTATGTCTTGATTTTAGACCAAGCTAAAAGAAAAGCCTCCCTTAGTCAAGGTCAACTTCTGATGATCTCACAGACGTACTTGTATGGTTCCCTGGTGTCAACACAGAAGTGATTTCCCATAATGTTCTTTGAGGATTTTCATTTTGTACTTCCCGTGCTAGCCTGTAGCCCTCAGATTTCCTGGTAGTCTCCCACTAGGTAGAATGCAGCACAGCTGTTTGGAGAACAGCCAAGATCTTCATGATACTGCTACTAGCTGAGGACAGAAGCTATAGCTAGTCTCTCTTAAACAAAAAAAGAGGCTAGACTGTATGATGGTTTGGAATCTGCCCCATTTTCTTATGGAAATTGCCAGTATAAAATAATACTCTGAGTTCTTAAAACTTTTTTTTTAAAAATTCTGAAACTGTTCTTCAGGCTCTTCTCCTCACCTTCTTGCTCCTGACCAAACTCCACTGGAATATTGTAATAATAGTCAAATTGCTGATAATTTGCTGCCTTTATGATACCTAAATCAACTACTTTGCTTTGCCTAATGCTAAAGATAATCTTACTCTGACGATGTGTAATTTAATCTCTCTTACAATTCAAGTTGTCCAGATCCAAAGATCTCTCCCTGGGCATCACTAGAGCTTCTCAGTTTTATTCAGGACACCTATTAATAACCAAGTAAATGTTGCCGCTAATTCTCCTGTTGGTCATGACCATCTCCAAGGTTATTCCGTGCACTCTCTCACACCGCCACACATACATAGAATTTCACAGATTCAGAAGGATGAAATTCTAGACTGCTTAGAATCAGCACACAGTTGCATCTAGCACATTGGGGGAAGACCACATAAGGATGCAGAAGAAGGATTAATTTATTTATATAGCCTATTAAGTGAAACCAACCACATTTTGACCCATGGCTTAATGCTGCATGCCGACCCAGTCACTGATTTATAATCACACCAATGGCTAAAAGGAGGGATAGGAAGCTTAGTATGTATGTGCGGGTGCTTCAGGATTATTGAACTCCCAATAGCCTCAGATAATCTGATCATTGGTGAGAGATGCTAGAAGTCAACAATATCTGGAAGACTTCCTGAAATGGTCTTCTTTGAGCCTGGGAAGATGAGACATTTTTTAAAAACCCTGCAGGTTCAAAACACAATCGGGTGAATGATTGGCTACATCGCTTGTTCACCAGAGGCTGATTACCAAGAGAATGAAAAACATTTCCACCTAGTGAACCTGGAGATAAATGGGGTCCAGAAAATGAATCTACTTAGATGTCAAGACTGATTTTTTGAAAGAGAAGTTTCTACAAGAATCCTACCAGCATTCAACAAACTGTGGTGTAGCAAAGAAGATCTCAATCACTGCCCACAAACCTTTCGTTTCTCTAATTTTGGGATTTGATCCTATGGAGAAGCTATTTTCAGAACAGTGAATTCTTTTGTATTTACTGATTTTATAGCCTCTGTATTCTGCCTTTTGACTATTTAAGGAAACTCAATGCAGTTTAGGCATCAAATCATAGAAGGGGATAACAGGGATTAATGTGAAAGAAAGGAACAGTGACGGGAAGAAACAACCCCACATAATAAAAAGCACAGCATTCATTCTAGAGCCAGCAAGTTTCCCCATAAAAGCTTCTCATGGAAATAAAGGAGAATGCAGTTTCCCCTTGTTTCTCTCTTCAGCTGTTTACTCTTCTGCTTACAACAGCAGAAGAAGCCACATCTGCGAAAAGCTGCTATTATCAAGACGGAAAGTGTTTCCTTCCTTCCAAAATGGCCAGCGTCCTTGGGTGGCAAATGGAAATGGACACTGATTTAGTGAGGTTATGTCAGCCTTCCCAGGGGTCTTCCTTTCCAGGCAGGAAGCATGACCAGATCTTTATTGTAATCTACTTTATTGTAAGATTACATTACCTAGATGTGTTAATGAGTAAGCTGATAGAAAGGGAATGTGTAATAGGAGTAAAAAGTGAATAAAAGTGTATAACATACAGTATATACATGATTTGTAGTTCGATAGAACAGAAATGCATATTATGGCTAAATCATGAATTTATAGTATAGCATATGAATTAACATGAGTAATGTAAGGCATACAATATATAGTTAGCATATTAATCAGATTAGAATGTAAGAGGGGAACGTGTGTTGCAGAAAAATACCCATAGGAATGTTACATGAGAGGGGCTTGTTTTCCCTTTTTCTTTTCCCCCCTTTTTTCCCTTTTTCTTTTCTTTTCCTTTGTTTTGTATTGTATACATGGTTTTATCTGTTGTGTGTTATTTAATTATGTATTTTATGTTTTGTCATGTATTTTGTTTTTGCATGGTGTTGAAAATTTATAAAAAATTAAAGATTACCTTAAACAGAATCTTGCAAACCTGAAAGTGCAAATCTCCCCATCATTTTTACAGCTTAATGAGTAGGTGGGTCCTTTCTAAATTTCCTTTTCTGACCCTTACACAGCTACCGGTTCCCCATTTCTTATCTGATTGTTCCCTTCCTCCATCTCCCAAGGTCATTCATACTTATCATTTCAGATTAGCATCCCATGGCCTGAAACCAACCCGCCCGCTCAATTTTTGTGCCTAGATATGCTGCAAAAACTGCAATATGGGGCTACTTTAAACATCAGAAGTGGGAAAAATCAATATAACAAAGATTGTGCAGAGTTTAAAATGCTTCTTTTCTTTCAAAGCAACCATTAACTCCCACAGATTTTGGAAGGGGACTTTGTCCTCTCCCTGAGAGATGGTGGTGCTCAGCAGCCACACCCTGCAGTCTTTACAAGCTTATAAAAAAGCCTGTATCCTTCAAGCTAAAATACAATACATCCTAACTGTCCATTCCTGCTTTAAGTCATAGCTGGCTGGTTTTACTGAAGACACACTAATGCAGGGCTTATAGATCATAATGTTTTGGATCACACAACCTACTAAGCCAAATTCAAACAAATCAGGGATGGAAACCAGGCCATTCGTTTTGAGGTTTAGCTTTCCTCTTAGTATTTTCCACTGCAGCTGTCAAACAAGGGAACTGGACCCAAGAATAAAATACCAAATCACATTTTCCTGGGGGGGCATTGAAGTTCCTTGTGTTTAACCTCTGCATTTGCTTCATTTGACGACTGCATTGAAGGATGCAGATAGTCTTAAATCTATTGCCTCTCCCCTCTTTTTTATGATCTTCTGATACAGATCGGTGTGGCCTTTTCACAATCATCCAAGTATTTTAATTTTCAGTAGAAGAAAATTTTAATTTTCCAGTCATACTATGAATGGTTCAGATGGGGAATATTAAGTCTGTCTGAAATGTATTTAGTTAGGAAATTAAGAAATATGAGCACTGAAGCTTTCCTTGATTAATTGCTAGAGAAGAAAGCTGAGACATATACGGGCTTCCATTTGAAGCTTTGGATATTCTAGTTCAGGATTATTAAAGAAAATGAAGTAAAGCATTAAAATTCAAGCAGTTTTAGAAGAGTCTGGAATAGCCTTACCCCATGATTCCCTCCTTACCCCCCACCCCCAGATTAAATCACATATATGATATCTAACTGTATGAATCAGGTATTTCTTTGCATGCACATTTCCATGCAAACGTTTCAAGTCAATTGTTATGTTTCAAGTGAACCAAACTTCTACAAAATACAAAATTAAGCCTGGCACCTTTTTAAAATCTAAATGCACATTTTGAAAACAGCCTTGTGCTACTTTGTATATACAGTATAATTCAGTGTGTAACTTTATATACAAAGTATTACTATATAAAGATCTTTGTCAAAGAGGTAATTGAAGCTGAACAGACTTTGGCTGTTTCAGTAAGACAAGAGTCCAAATATGCCTCCAAGTCAATTATGAGTTTTATACCAGAAAGGAAAATAAATATTTTGGAATGGATTTCACATTCCCCAGATTATACTACTATTGAAAATCCGTGGGAGATCTTTAATATACAGAGTGTACAGAACCACCTAAGAATATTTCTCAGCTAAAAAGATTCTGCAAGGAAGAGTGGGGGGGAAATCTAAAAGAAAGAAGATCCTTGGCTGGCTACAGAAAACACTGTGGAAAATGTTATTTTTACCAGAGAAGCTGTTATGAAATACAAATGGGAAGAGTGTCCAAATTTTAGCATCTCCAGCATTCACCCTCCCCCCAGTGAGGACCACCTTGCTGTGGTTGGGGGGCTTGTGTGCTCTGAAGAAGATGAGAGCTCTGCCAGAGGTTC